>JAPQVW010000001.1:43277014-43515747 GCA_028535905.1 Quercus berberidifolia
TCGGGACTAAAATTTTGATTTCAGTTTTTCGGCCTATCTCATCCCGTTTTGGCTAAAAATAACGCCGGGAAGAGGTTTTATAATTTCTTGAATTTTTTCACTATTTTTTTCTGAATTTTCTTGCCCGGGCCGAGTATGAACGGAATTCGGGACTAAAATTTTGATTTCATTTTTTCGGCCTATCTCATCCCGTTTTGGCTAAAAGTAATGCCGGGAATAGGTTTTATAATTTTTTGAATTTTTGTACTATTTTTTTCAGAATTTTCTTTCCCGGGTCGAGTATGAACGGAATTCGGGACTAAAATTTTGATTTCAGTTTTTCGGCCTATCTCATCCCGTTTTGGCTAAAAGTAATGCCGGGAATAGGTTTTATAATTTTTTGAATTTTTTTACTATTTTTTTCAGAATTTTCTTTCCCGGGTAGAGTATGAACGGAATTCGGAACTAAAATTTTGTTTTCACTTTTTCGGCCTATCTCATCCCCCGTTTTGTCTAAAAATAATTCCAGGAAGAGGTTTTATAAATTTTTGAATTTTTTCACTATTTTTTTCTGAATTTTCTTGCCCGGGTCGAGTATGAACGGAATTCGGGACTAAAATTTTGATTTCAGTTTTTCGGCCTATCTCCTCACGTTTTGGATAAAAATAATGCCGGGAAGCGGTTTTATTATTTTTTGAATTTTTTTACTATTTCTTTCGGAATATTCTTTCCCAGGTCGAGTATGAACGGAATTCGGGACTAAAATTTTGATTTCAGTTTTTCGGCCTATCTCATCCCGTTTTGGATAAAAATAATTTCGGGAAGAGGTTTTATAATTTTTTGAATTTTTTTACTATTTTTTTCAAAATTTTCTTTCCCGGGTAGAATATGAACGGAAATCGGGACTAAAATTTTGATTTCAGTTTTTCGGCCTACCTCATCCCGTTTTGGATAAAAATATTGCCGGGAAGAGGTTTTATAATTTTTTGAATTTTTTTACTATTTTTTTCGGAATTTTCTTTCCCGGGTCGAGTATGAACGGAATTTGGGACTAAAATTTTGTTTTCACTTTTTCGGCCTATCTCATCCCGTTTAGGCTAAAAATAATGACGGTTTCATGTTTTATAATTTTTTGATTTTTTTTACTATTTTTTTCGGAATATTATTTCCTGGGTAGAGTATGAACGGAATTCGGGAATAAAACTTTTTTTTCACTTTTTCGGCCTATCTCATCCCCCGTTTTGTCTAAAAATAATGCCGGGAAGAGGTTTTATAAATTTTTGAATTTTTTCACTATTTTTTTCTGAATTTTCTTGCCCGGGCCGAGTATGAACGGAATTCGGGACTAAAATTTTGATTTCATTTTTTCGGCCTATCTCATCCCGTTTTGGCTAAAAGTAATGCCGGGAATAGGTTTTATAATTTTTTGAATTTTTTTACTATTTTTTTCAGAATTTTCTTTCCCGGGTCGAGTATGAACGGAATTCGGGACTAAAATTTTCATTTCAGTTTTTCGGCCTATCTCATCCCGTTTTGGATAAAAATAATGCTGGGAAGACGTTTTATAATTTTTTGAATTTTTTTAGTATTTTTTGCTCAATTTTCTTGCCCGGGTCGAGTATGAACGGAATTCGGGACTACAATTTTGATTTCAGTTTTTCGGCCTATCTCATCCCATTTTGGATAAAAATAATCCGGGAAGAGGTTTTATAATTTTTTTAATTTTTTTACTATTTTTTTAGAATATTCTTTCCCGGGTCGAGTATGAACGGAATTCGGGACTAAAATTTTGATTTCAGTTTTTCGGCCTATCTCATTCCGTTTTGGATAAAAATAATGCCGGGAATAGGTTTTATAATTTTTTGAATTTTTTTACTATTTTTTTCGGAATTTTCTTTCCAGGGTCGGGTATGTACGGAATTTGGGACTAAAATTATTTTTTTTCTTTTTCGGCCTACCTCATCCCGTTTTGGCTAAAAATAATGCCGGGAAGAGGTTTTACAATTTTTTGAATTTTTTTACTATTTTTTTCGGAATATTCTTTCCCGGGTCGAGTATGAACGGAATTTGGGACTAAAATTTTGATTTCAGTTTTTCGACCTATCTCATCCCGTTTTGGATAAAAATAATTTCGGGAAGAGGTTTTATAATTTTTTGAATTTTTTTACTATTTTTTTCAGAATTTTCTTTCCCGGGTCGAGTATGAACGAATTCGGGACTAAAATTTTGATTTCAGTTTTTCGGCCTGTCTCATCCCGTTTTGGATAAAAATAATGCCGGGAAGAGGTTTTATAATTTTTTGAATTTTTTTACTATTTTTTGCTCAATTTTCTTGCCCGGGTCGAGTATGAACGGAATTCGGGACTACAATTTTGATTTCAGTTTTTCGGCCTATCTCATCCCATTTTGGATAAAAATAATCCGGGAAGAGGTTTTATAATTTTTTTAATTTTCTTACTATTTTTTTAGAATATTCTTTCCCGGGTCGAGTATGAACGGAATTCGGGACAAAAATTTTGATTTCAGTTTTTCGGCCTACCTCATCCCGTTTTGGCTAAAAATAATGCCGGGAAGAGGTTTTACAATTTTTTGAATTTTTTTACTATTTTTTTCGGAATATTCTTTCCCGGGTCGAGTATGAACGGAATTTGGGACTAAAATTTTGATTTCAGTTTTTCGGCCTATCTCATCCCGTTTTGGATAAAAATAATTTCGGGAAGAGGTTTTATAATTTTTTGAATTTTTTTACTATTTTTTTCAGAATTTTCTTTCCCGGGTCGAGTATGAACGGAATTCGGGACTAAAATTTTGATTTCAGTTTTTCGGCCTATCTCATTCCGTTTTGGATAAAAATAATGCCGGGAATAGGTTTTATAATTTTTTGAATTTTTTTACTATTTTTTTCGGAATTTTCTTTCCAGGGTCGGGTATGTACGGAATTTGGGACTAAAATTATTTTTTTCTTTTTCGGCCTACCTCATCCCGTTTTGGCTAAAAATAATGCCGGGAAGAGGTTTTACAATTTTTTGAATTTTTTTACTATTTTTTTCGGAATATTCTTTCCCGGGTCGAGTATGAACGGAATTTGGGACTAAAATTTTGATTTCAGTTTTTCGGCCTATCTCATCCCGTTTTGGATAAAAATAATTTCGGGAAGAGGTTTTATAATTTTTTGAATTTTTTTACTATTTTTTTCAGAATTTTCTTTCCCGGGTCGAGTTTGAACGGAATTCGGGACTAAAATTTTGATTTCAGTTTTTCGGCCTGTCTCATCCCGTTTTGGATAAAAATAATGCCGGGAAGAGGTTTTATAATTTTTTGAATTTTTTTACTATTTTTTGCTCAATTTTCTTGCCCGGGTCGAGTATGAACGGAATTCGGGACTACAATTTTGATTTCAGTTTTTCGGCCTATCTCATCCTATTTTGGATAAAAATAATCCGGGAAGAGGTTTTAGAATTTTTTTAATTTTCTTACTATTTTTTTAGAATATTCTTTCCCGGGTCGAGTATGAACGGAATTCGGGACTAAAATTTTGATTTCAGTTTTTCGGCCTATCTCATTCCGTTTTGGACAAAAATAATGCCGGGAATAGGTTTTATAATTTTTTGAATTTTTTTACTATTTTTTTCGGAATTTTCTTTCCAGGGTCGGGTATGTACGGAATTTGGGACTAAAATTATTTTTTTTCTTTTTCGGCCTACCTCATCCCGTTTTGGCTAAAAATAATGCCGGGAAGAGGTTTTACAATTTTTTGAATTTTTTTACTATTTTTTTCGGAATATTCTTTCCCGGGTCGAGTATGAACGGAATTTGGGACTAAAATTTTGATTTCAGTTTTTCGGCCTATCTCATCCCGTTTTGGCTAAAAATAACGCCGGGAAGAGGTTTTATAATTTCTTGAATTTTTTTACTATTTTTTTCGGAATATTCTTTCCCGGGTCGAGTATGAACGGAATTTGGAACTAAAATTTTGATTTCAGTTTTTCGGCCTATCTCATCCCGTTTTGGCTAAAAATAACGCCGGGAAGAGGTTTTATAATTTCTTGAATTTTTTTACTATTTTTTTCTGAATTTTCTTTCCCGGGTCGAGTATGAACGGAATTCGGGACTAAAATTTTGATTTCAGTTTTTCGGCCTATCTCATCCCGTTTTGGCTAAAAGTAATGCCGGGAATAGGTTTTATAATTTTTTGAATTTTTTTACTATTTTTTTCGGAATTTTCTTTCCAGGGTCGGGTATGTACGGAATTTGGGACTAAAATTATTTTTTTTCTTTTTCGGCCTACCTCATCCCGTTTTGGCTAAAAATAACGCCGGGAAGAGGTTTTATAATTTCTTGAATTTTTTTACTATTTTTTTCGGAATATTCTTTCCCGGGTCGAGTATGAACGGAATTTGGAACTAAAATTTTGATTTCAGTTTTTCGGCCTATCTCATCCCGTTTTGGCTAAAAATAACGCCGGGAAGAGGTTTTATAATTTCTTGAATTTTTTTACTATTTTTTTCTGAATTTTCTTTCCCGGGTCGAGTATGAACGGAATTCGGGACTAAAATTTTGATTTCAGTTTTTCGGCCTATCTCATCCCGTTTTGGCTAAAAATAACGCCGGGAAGAGGTTTTATAATTTCTTGAATTTTTTCACTATTTTTTTCTGAATTTTCTTGCCCGGGCCGAGTATGAACGGAATTCGGGACTAAAATTTTGATTTCATTTTTTCGGCCTATCTCATCCCGTTTTGGCTAAAAGTAATGCCGGGAATAGGTTTTATAATTTTTTGAATTTTTGTACTATTCTTTTCAGAATTTTCTTTCCCGGGTCGAGTATGAACGGAATTCGGGACTAAAATTTTGATTTCAGTTTTTCGGCCTATCTCATCCCGTTTTGGCTAAAAGTAATGCCGGGAATAGGTTTTATAATTTTTTGAATTTTTTTACTATTTTTTTCAGAATTTTCTTTCCCGGGTAGAGTATGAACGGAATTCGGAACTAAAATTTTGTTTTCACTTTTTCGGCCTATCTCATCCCCCGTTTTGTCTAAAAATAATTCCAGGAAGAGGTTTTATAAATTTTTGAATTTTTCACTATTTTTTTCTGAATTTTCTTGCCCGGGTCGAGTATGAACGGAATTCGGGACTAAAATTTTGATTTCAGTTTTTCGGCCTATCTCCTCACGTTTTGGATAAAAATAATGCCGGGAAGCGGTTTTATTATTTTTTTAAATTTTTTTACTATTTCTTTCGGAATATTCTTTCCCAGGTCGAGTATGAACGGAATTCGGGACTAAAATTTTGATTTCAGTTTTTCGGCCTATCTCATCCCGTTTTGGATAAAAATAATTTCGGGAAGAGGTTTTATAATTTTTTGAATTTTTTTACTATTTTTTTCAAAATTTTCTTTCCCGGGTAGAATATGAACGGAAATCGGGACTAAAATTTTGATTTCAGTTTTTCGGCCTACCTCATCCCGTTTTGGATAAAAATATTGCCGGGAAGAGGTTTTATAATTTTTTGAATTTTTTTACTATTTTTTTCGGAATTTTCTTTCCCGGGTCGAGTATGAACGGAATTTGGGACTAAAATTTTGTTTTCACTTTTTCGGCCTATCTCATCCCGTTTAGGCTAAAAATAATGATGGTTTCATGTTTTATAATTTTTTGATTTTTTTTACTATTTTTTTCGGAATATTATTTCCTGGGTAGAGTATGAACGGAATTCGGGAATAAAACTTTTTTTTCACTTTTTCGGCCTATCTCATCCCCCGTTTTGTCTAAAAATAATGCCGGGAAGAGGTTTTATAAATTTTTGAATTTTTTCACTATTTTTTTCTGAATTTTCTTGCCCGGGCCGAGTATGAACGGAATTCGGGACTAAAATTTTGATTTCATTTTTTCGGCCTATCTCATCCCGTTTTGGCTAAAAGTAATGCCGGGAATAGGTTTTATAATTTTTTGAATTTTTTTACTATTTTTTTCAGAATTTTCTTTCCCGGGTCGAGTATGAACGGAATTCGGGACTAAAATTTTCATTTCAGTTTTTCGGCCTATCTCATCCCGTTTTGGATAAAAATAATGCTGGGAAGACGTTTTATAATTTTTTGAATTTTTTTAGTATTTTTTGCTCAATTTTCTTGCCCGGGTCGAGTATGAACGGAATTCGGGACTACAATTTTGATTTCAGTTTTTCGGCCAATCTCATCCCATTTTGGATAAAAATAATCCGGGAAGAGGTTTTATAATTTTTTTAATTTTTTTACTATTTTTTTAGAATATTCTTTCCCGGGTCGAGTATGAACGGAATTCGGGACTAAAATTTTGATTTCAGTTTTTCGGCCTATCTCATTCCGTTTTGGATAAAAATAATGCCGGGAATAGGTTTTATAATTTTTTGAATTTTTTTACTATTTTTTTCGGAATTTTCTTTCCAGGGTCGGGTATGTACGGAATTTGGGACTAAAATTATTTTTTTTCTTTTTCGGCCTACCTCATCCCGTTTTGGCTAAAAATAATGCCGGGAAGAGGTTTTACAATTTTTTGAATTTTTTTACTATTTTTTTCGGAATATTCTTTCCCGGGTCGAGTATGAACGGAATTTGGGACTAAAATTTTGATTTCAGTTTTTCGACCTATCTCATCCCGTTTTGGATAAAAATAATTTCGGGAAGAGGTTTTATAATTTTTTGAATTTTTTTATTATTTTTTTCAGAATTTTCTTTCCCGGGTCGAGTATGAACGAATTCGGGACTAAAATTTTGATTTCAGTTTTTCGGCCTGTCTCATCCCGTTTTGGATAAAAATAATGCCGGGAAGAGGTTTTATAATTTTTTGAATTTTTTTACTATTTTTTGCTCAATTTTCTTGCCCGGGTCGAGTATGAACGGAATTCGGGACTACAATTTTGATTTCAGTTTTTCGGCCTATCTCATCCCATTTTGGATAAAAATAATCCGGGAAGAGGTTTTATAATTTTTTTAATTTTCTTACTATTTTTTTAGAATATTATTTCCCGGGTCGAGTATGAACGGAATTCGGGACTAAAATTTTGATTTCAGTTTTTCGGCCTACCTCATCCCGTTTTGGCTAAAAATAATGCCGGGAAGAGGTTTTACAATTTTTTGAATTTTTTTACTATTTTTTTCGGAATATTCTTTCCCGGGTCGAGTATGAACGGAATTTGGGACTAAAATTTTGATTTCAGTTTTTCGGCCTATCTCATCCCGTTTTGGATAAAAATAATTTCGGGAAGAGGTTTTATAATTTTTTGAATTTTTTTACTATTTTTTTCAGAATTTTCTTTCCCGGGTCGAGTTTGAACGGAATTCGGGACTAAAATTTTGATTTCAGTTTTTCGGCCTATCTCATTCCGTTTTGGACAAAAATAATGCCGGGAATAGGTTTTATAATTTTTTTAATTTTTTTACTATTTTTTTAGAATATTCTTTCCCGGGTCGAGTATGAACGGAATTCGGGACTAAAATTTTGATTTCAGTTTTTCGGCCTATCTCATTCCGTTTTGGATAAAAATAATGCCGGGAATAGGTTTTATAATTTTTTGAATTTTTTTACTATTTTTTTCGGAATTTTCTTTCCAGGGTCGGGTATGTACGGAATTTGGAACTAAAATTATTTTTTTTCTTTTTCGGCCTACCTCATCCCGTTTTGGCTAAAAATAATGCCGGGAAGAGGTTTTACAATTTTTTGAATTTTTTTACTATTTTTTTCGGAATATTCTTTCCCGGGTCGAGTATGAACGGAATTTGGGACTAAAATTTTGATTTCAGTTTTTCGGCCTATCTCATCCCGTTTTGGATAAAAATAATTTCGGGAAGAGGTTTTATAATTTTTTGAATTTTTTTACTATTTTTTTCAGAATTTTCTTTCCCGGGTCGAGTTTGAACGGAATTCGGGACTAAAATTTTGATTTCAGTTTTTCGGCCTGTCTCATCCCGTTTTGGATAAAAATAATGCCGGGAAGAGGTTTTATAATTTTTTGAATTTTTTTACTATTTTTTGCTCAATTTTCTTGCCCGGGTCGAGTATGAACGGAATTCGGGACTACAATTTTGATTTCAGTTTTTCGGCCTATCTCATCCCATTTTGGATAAAAATAATCCGGGAAGAGGTTTTATAATTTTTTTAATTTTCTTACTATTTTTTTAGAATATTCTTTCCCGGGTCGTGTATGAACGGAATTCGGGACTAAAATTTTGATTTCAGTTTTTCGGCCTATCTCATTCCGTTTTGGACAAAAATAATGCCGGGAATAGGTTTTATAATTTTTTGAATTTTTTTACTATTTTTTTCGGAATTTTCTTTCCAGGGTCGGGTATGTACGGAATTTGGGACTAAAATTATTTTTTTTCTTTTTCGGCCTACCTCATCCCGTTTTGGCTAAAAATAATGCCGGGAAGAGGTTTTACAATTTTTTGAATTTTTTTACTATTTTTTTCGGAATATTCTTTCCCGGGTCGAGTATGAACGGAATTTGGGACTAAAATTTTGATTTCAGTTTTTCGGCCTATCTCATCCCGTTTTGGCTAAAAATAACGCCGGGAAGAGGTTTTATAATTTCTTGAATTTTTTTACTATTTTTTTCGGAATATTCTTTCCCGGGTCGAGTATGAACGGAATTTGGAACTAAAATTTTGATTTCAGTTTTTCGGCCTATCTCATCCCGTTTTGGCTAAAAATAACGCCGGGAAGAGGTTTTATAATTTCTTGAATTTTTTTACTATTTTTTTCGGAATATTCTTTCCCGGGTCGAGTATGAACGGAATTTGGAACTAAAATTTTGATTTCAGTTTTTCGGCCTATCTCATCCCGTTTTGGCTAAAAATAACGCCGGGAAGAGGTTTTATAATTTCTTGAATTTTTTTACTATTTTTTTCTGAATTTTCTTTCCCGGGTCGAGTATGAACGGAATTCGGGACTAAAATTTTGATTTCAGTTTTTCGGCCTATCTCATCCCGTTTTGGCTAAAAATAACGCCGGGAAGAGGTTTTATAATTTCTTGAATTTTTTCACTATTTTTTTCTGAATTTTCTTGCCCGGGCCGAGTATGAACGGAATTCGGGACTAAAATTTTGATTTCATTTTTTCGGCCTATCTCATCCCGTTTTGGCTAAAAGTAATGCCGGGAATAGGTTTTATAATTTTTTGAATTTTTGTACTATTTTTTTCAGAATTTTCTTTCCCGGGTCGAGTATGAACGGAATTCGGGACTAAAATTTTGATTTCAGTTTTTCGGCCTATCTCATCCCGTTTTGGCTAAAAGTAATGCCGGGAATAGGTTTTATAATTTTTTGAATTTTTTTACTATTTTTTTCAGAATTTTCTTTCCCGGGTAGAGTATGAACGGAATTCGGAACTAAAATTTTGTTTTCACTTTTTCGGCCTATCTCATCCCCCGTTTTGTCTAAAAATAATTCCAGGAAGAGGTTTTATAAATTTTTGAATTTTTCACTATTTTTTTCTGAATTTTCTTGCCCGGGTCGAGTATGAACGGAATTCGGGACTAAAATTTTGATTTCAGTTTTTCGGCCTATCTCCTCACGTTTTGGATAAAAATAATGCCGGGAAGCGGTTTTATTATTTTTTTAAATTTTTTTACTATTTCTTTCGGAATATTCTTTCCCAGGTCGAGTATGAACGGAATTCGGGACTAAAATTTTGATTTCAGTTTTTCGGCCTATCTCATCCCGTTTTGGATAAAAATAATTTCGGGAAGAGGTTTTATAATTTTTTGAATTTTTTTACTATTTTTTTCAAAATTTTCTTTCCCGGGTAGAATATGAACGGAAATCGGGACTAAAATTTTGATTTCAGTTTTTCGGCCTACCTCATCCCGTTTTGGATAAAAATATTGCCGGGAAGAGGTTTTATAATTTTTTGAATTTTTTTACTATTTTTTTCGGAATTTTCTTTCCCGGGTCGAGTATGAACGGAATTTGGGACTAAAATTTTGTTTTCACTTTTTCGGCCTATCTCATCCCGTTTAGGCTAAAAATAATGATGGTTTCATGTTTTATAATTTTTTGATTTTTTTTACTATTTTTTTCGGAATATTATTTCCTGGGTAGAGTATGAACGGAATTCGGGAATAAAACTTTTTTTTCACTTTTTCGGCCTATCTCATCCCCCGTTTTGTCTAAAAATAATGCCGGGAAGAGGTTTTATAAATTTTTGAATTTTTTCACTATTTTTTTCTGAATTTTCTTGCCCGGGCCGAGTATGAACGGAATTCGGGACTAAAATTTTGATTTCATTTTTTCGGCCTATCTCATCCCGTTTTGGCTAAAAGTAATGCCGGGAATAGGTTTTATAATTTTTTGAATTTTTTTACTATTTTTTTCAGAATTTTCTTTCCCGGGTCGAGTATGAACGGAATTCGGGACTAAAATTTTCATTTCAGTTTTTCGGCCTATCTCATCCCGTTTTGGATAAAAATAATGCTGGGAAGACGTTTTATAATTTTTTGAATTTTTTTAGTATTTTTTGCTCAATTTTCTTGCCCGGGTCGAGTATGAACGGAATTCGGGACTACAATTTTGATTTCAGTTTTTCGGCCTATCTCATCCCATTTTGGATAAAAATAATCCGGGAAGAGGTTTTATAATTTTTTTAATTTTTTTACTATTTTTTTAGAATATTCTTTCCCGGGTCGAGTATGAACGGAATTCGGGACTAAAATTTTGATTTCAGTTTTTCGGCCTATCTCATTCCGTTTTGGATAAAAATAATGCCGGGAATAGGTTTTATAATTTTTTGAATTTTTTTACTATTTTTTTCGGAATTTTCTTTCCAGGGTCGGGTATGTACGGAATTTGGGACTAAAATTATTTTTTTTCTTTTTCGGCCTACCTCATCCCGTTTTGGCTAAAAATAATGCCGGGAAGAGGTTTTACAATTTTTTGAATTTTTTTACTATTTTTTTCGGAATATTCTTTCCCGGGTCGAGTATGAACGGAATTTGGGACTAAAATTTTGATTTCAGTTTTTCGACCTATCTCATCCCGTTTTGGATAAAAATAATTTCGGGAAGAGGTTTTATAATTTTTTGAATTTTTTTATTATTTTTTTCAGAATTTTCTTTCCCGGGTCGAGTATGAACGAATTCGGGACTAAAATTTTGATTTCAGTTTTTCGGCCTGTCTCATCCCGTTTTGGATAAAAATAATGCCGGGAAGAGGTTTTATAATTTTTTGAATTTTTTTACTATTTTTTGCTCAATTTTCTTGCCCGGGTCGAGTATGAACGGAATTCGGGACTACAATTTTGATTTCAGTTTTTCGGCCTATCTCATCCCATTTTGGATAAAAATAATCCGGGAAGAGGTTTTATAATTTTTTTAATTTTCTTACTATTTTTTTAGAATATTATTTCCCGGGTCGAGTATGAACGGAATTCGGGACTAAAATTTTGATTTCAGTTTTTCGGCCTACCTCATCCCGTTTTGGCTAAAAATAATGCCGGGAAGAGGTTTTACAATTTTTTGAATTTTTTTACTATTTTTTTCGGAATATTCTTTCCCGGGTCGAGTATGAACGGAATTTGGGACTAAAATTTTGATTTCAGTTTTTCGGCCTATCTCATCCCGTTTTGGATAAAAATAATTTCGGGAAGAGGTTTTATAATTTTTTGAATTTTTTTACTATTTTTTTCAGAATTTTCTTTCCCGGGTCGAGTTTGAACGGAATTCGGGACTAAAATTTTGATTTCAGTTTTTCGGCCTATCTCATTCCGTTTTGGACAAAAATAATGCCGGGAATAGGTTTTATAATTTTTTTAATTTTTTTACTATTTTTTTAGAATATTCTTTCCCGGGTCGAGTATGAACGGAATTCGGGACTAAAATTTTGATTTCAGTTTTTCGGCCTATCTCATTCCGTTTTGGATAAAAATAATGCCGGGAATAGGTTTTATAATTTTTTGAATTTTTTTACTATTTTTTTCGGAATTTTCTTTCCAGGGTCGGGTATGTACGGAATTTGGAACTAAAATTATTTTTTTTCTTTTTCGGCCTACCTCATCCCGTTTTGGCTAAAAATAATGCCGGGAAGAGGTTTTACAATTTTTTGAATTTTTTTACTATTTTTTTCGGAATATTCTTTCCCGGGTCGAGTATGAACGGAATTTGGGACTAAAATTTTGATTTCAGTTTTTCGGCCTATCTCATCCCGTTTTGGATAAAAATATTTTCGGGAAGAGGTTTTATAATTTTTTGAATTTTTTTACTATTTTTTTCAGAATTTTCTTTCCCGGGTCGAGTTTGAACGGAATTCGGGACTAAAATTTTGATTTCAGTTTTTCGGCCTGTCTCATCCCGTTTTGGATAAAAATAATGCCGGGAAGAGGTTTTATAATTTTTTGAATTTTTTTACTATTTTTTGCTCAATTTTCTTGCCCGGGTCGAGTATGAACGGAATTCGGGACTACAATTTTGATTTCAGTTTTTCGGCCTATCTCATCCCATTTTGGATAAAAATAATCCGGGAAGAGGTTTTATAATTTTTTTAATTTTCTTACTATTTTTTTAGAATATTCTTTCCCGGGTCGTGTATGAACGGAATTCGGGACTAAAATTTTGATTTCAGTTTTTCGGCCTATCTCATTCCGTTTTGGACAAAAATAATGCCGGGAATAGGTTTTATAATTTTTTGAATTTTTTTACTATTTTTTTCGGAATTTTCTTTCCAGGGTCGGGTATGTACGGAATTTGGGACTAAAATTATTTTTTTTCTTTTTCGGCCTACCTCATCCCGTTTTGGCTAAAAATAATGCCGGGAAGAGGTTTTACAATTTTTTGAATTTTTTTACTATTTTTTTCGGAATATTCTTTCCCGGGTCGAGTATGAACGGAATTTGGGACTAAAATTTTGATTTCAGTTTTTCGGCCTATCTCATCCCGTTTTGGCTAAAAATAACGCCGGGAAGAGGTTTTATAATTTCTTGAATTTTTTTACTATTTTTTTCGGAATATTCTTTCCCGGGTCGAGTATGAACGGAATTTGGAACTAAAATTTTGATTTCAGTTTTTCGGCCTATCTCATCCCGTTTTGGCTAAAAATAACGCCGGGAAGAGGTTTTATAATTTCTTGAATTTTTTTACTATTTTTTTCGGAATATTCTTTCCCGGGTCGAGTATGAACGGAATTTGGAACTAAAATTTTGATTTCAGTTTTTCGGCCTATCTCATCCCGTTTTGGCTAAAAATAACGCCGGGAAGAGGTTTTATAATTTCTTGAATTTTTTTACTATTTTTTTCTGAATTTTCTTTCCCGGGTCGAGTATGAACGGAATTCGGGACTAAAATTTTGATTTCAGTTTTTCGGCCTATCTCATCCCGTTTTGGCTAAAAATAACGCCGGGAAGAGGTTTTATAATTTCTTGAATTTTTTCACTATTTTTTTCTGAATTTTCTTGCCCGGGCCGAGTATGAACGGAATTCGGGACTAAAATTTTGATTTCATTTTTTCGGCCTATCTCATCCCGTTTTGGCTAAAAGTAATGCCGGGAATAGGTTTTATAATTTTTTGAATTTTTGTACTATTTTTTTCAGAATTTTCTTTCCCGGGTCGAGTATGAACGGAATTCGGGACTAAAATTTTGATTTCAGTTTTTCGGCCTATCTCATCCCGTTTTGGCTAAAAGTAATGCCGGGAATAGGTTTTATAATTTTTTGAATTTTTTTACTATTTTTTTCAGAATTTTCTTTCCCGGGTAGAGTATGAACGGAATTCGGAACTAAAATTTTGTTTTCACTTTTTCGGCCTATCTCATCCCCCGTTTTGTCTAAAAATAATTCCAGGAAGAGGTTTTATAAATTTTTGAATTTTTCACTATTTTTTTCTGAATTTTCTTGCCCGGGTCGAGTATGAACGGAATTCGGGACTAAAATTTTGATTTCAGTTTTTCGGCCTATCTCCTCACGTTTTGGATAAAAATAATGCCGGGAAGCGGTTTTATTATTTTTTTAAATTTTTTTACTATTTCTTTCGGAATATTCTTTCCCAGGTCGAGTATGAACGGAATTCGGGACTAAAATTTTGATTTCAGTTTTTCGGCCTATCTCATCCCGTTTTGGATAAAAATAATTTCGGGAAGAGGTTTTATAATTTTTTGAATTTTTTTACTATTTTTTTCAAAATTTTCTTTCCCGGGTAGAATATGAACGGAAATCGGGACTAAAATTTTGATTTCAGTTTTTCGGCCTACCTCATCCCGTTTTGGATAAAAATATTGCCGGGAAGAGGTTTTATAATTTTTTGAATTTTTTTACTATTTTTTTCGGAATTTTCTTTCCCGGGTCGAGTATGAACGGAATTTGGGACTAAAATTTTGTTTTCACTTTTTCGGCCTATCTCATCCCGTTTAGGCTAAAAATAATGATGGTTTCATGTTTTATAATTTTTTGATTTTTTTTACTATTTTTTTCGGAATATTATTTCCTGGGTAGAGTATGAACGGAATTCAGGAATAAAACTTTTTTTTCACTTTTTCGGCCTATCTCATCCCCCGTTTTGTCTAAAAATAATGCCGGGAAGAGGTTTTATAAATTTTTGAATTTTTTCACTATTTTTTTCTGAATTTTCTTGCCCGGGCCGAGTATGAACGGAATTCGGGACTAAAATTTTGATTTCATTTTTTCGGCCTATCTCATCCCGTTTTGGCTAAAAGTAATGCCGGGAATAGGTTTTATAATTTTTTGAATTTTTTTACTATTTTTTTCAGAATTTTCTTTCCCGGGTCGAGTATGAACGGAATTCGGGACTAAAATTTTCATTTCAGTTTTTCGGCCTATCTCATCCCGTTTTGGATAAAAATAATGCTGGGAAGACGTTTTATAATTTTTTGAATTTTTTTAGTATTTTTTGCTCAATTTTCTTGCCCGGGTCGAGTATGAACGGAATTCGGGACTACAATTTTGATTTCAGTTTTTCGGCCTATCTCATCCCATTTTGGATAAAAATAATCCGGGAAGAGGTTTTATAATTTTTTTAATTTTTTTACTATTTTTTTAGAATATTCTTTCCCGGGTCGAGTATGAACGGAATTCGGGACTAAAATTTTGATTTCAGTTTTTCGGCCTATCTCATTCCGTTTTGGATAAAAATAATGCCGGGAATAGGTTTTATAATTTTTTGAATTTTTTTACTATTTTTTTCGGAATTTTCTTTCCAGGGTCGGGTATGTACGGAATTTGGGACTAAAATTATTTTTTTTCTTTTTCGGCCTACCTCATCCCGTTTTGGCTAAAAATAATGCCGGGAAGAGGTTTTACAATTTTTTGAATTTTTTTACTATTTTTTTCGGAATATTCTTTCCCGGGTCGAGTATGAACGGAATTTGGGACTAAAATTTTGATTTCAGTTTTTCGACCTATCTCATCCCGTTTTGGATAAAAATAATTTCGGGAAGAGGTTTTATAATTTTTTGAATTTTTTTATTATTTTTTTCAGAATTTTCTTTCCCGGGTCGAGTATGAACGAATTCGGGACTAAAATTTTGATTTCAGTTTTTCGGCCTGTCTCATCCCGTTTTGGATAAAAATAATGCCGGGAAGAGGTTTTATAATTTTTTGAATTTTTTTACTATTTTTTGCTCAATTTTCTTGCCCGGGTCGAGTATGAACGGAATTCGGGACTACAATTTTGATTTCAGTTTTTCGGCCTATCTCATCCCATTTTGGATAAAAATAATCCGGGAAGAGGTTTTATAATTTTTTTAATTTTCTTACTATTTTTTTAGAATATTATTTCCCGGGTCGAGTATGAACGGAATTCGGGACTAAAATTTTGATTTCAGTTTTTCGGCCTACCTCATCCCGTTTTGGCTAAAAATAATGCCGGGAAGAGGTTTTACAATTTTTTGAATTTTTTTACTATTTTTTTCGGAATATTCTTTCCCGGGTCGAGTATGAACGGAATTTGGGACTAAAATTTTGATTTCAGTTTTTCGGCCTATCTCATCCCGTTTTGGATAAAAATAATTTCGGGAAGAGGTTTTATAATTTTTTGAATTTTTTTACTATTTTTTTAAGAATTTTCTTTCCCGGGTCGAGTTTGAACGGAATTCGGGACTAAAATTTTGATTTCAGTTTTTCGGCCTATCTCATTCCGTTTTGGACAAAAATAATGCCGGGAATAGGTTTTATAATTTTTTTAATTTTTTTACTATTTTTTTAGAATATTCTTTCCCGGGTCGAGTATGAACGGAATTCGGGACTAAAATTTTGATTTCAGTTTTTCGGCCTATCTCATTCCGTTTTGGATAAAAATAATGCCGGGAATAGGTTTTATAATTTTTTGAATTTTTTTACTATTTTTTTCGGAATTTTCTTTCCAGGGTCGGGTATGTACGGAATTTGGAACTAAAATTATTTTTTTTCTTTTTCGGCCTACCTCATCCCGTTTTGGCTAAAAATAATGCCGGGAAGAGGTTTTACAATTTTTTGAATTTTTTTACTATTTTTTTCGGAATATTCTTTCCCGGGTCGAGTATGAACGGAATTTGGGACTAAAATTTTGATTTCAGTTTTTCGGCCTATCTCATCCCGTTTTGGATAAAAATAATTTCGGGAAGAGGTTTTATAATTTTTTGAATTTTTTTACTATTTTTTTCAGAATTTTCTTTCCCGGGTCGAGTTTGAACGGAATTCGGGACTAAAATTTTGATTTCAGTTTTTCGGCCTGTCTCATCCCGTTTTGGATAAAAATAATGCCGGGAAGAGGTTTTATAATTTTTTGAATTTTTTTACTATTTTTTGCTCAATTTTCTTGCCCGGGTCGAGTATGAACGGAATTCGGGACTACAATTTTGATTTCAGTTTTTCGGCCTATCTCATCCCATTTTGGATAAAAATAATCCGGGAAGAGGTTTTATAATTTTTTTAATTTTCTTACTATTTTTTTAGAATATTCTTTCCCGGGTCGTGTATGAACGGAATTCGGGACTAAAATTTTGATTTCAGTTTTTCGGCCTATCTCATTCCGTTTTGGACAAAAATAATGCCGGGAATAGGTTTTATAATTTTTTGAATTTTTTTACTATTTTTTTCGGAATTTTCTTTCCAGGGTCGGGTATGTACGGAATTTGGGACTAAAATTATTTTTTTTCTTTTTCGGCCTACCTCATCCCGTTTTGGCTAAAAATAATGCCGGGAAGAGGTTTTACAATTTTTTGAATTTTTTTACTATTTTTTTCGGAATATTCTTTCCCGGGTCGAGTATGAACGGAATTTGGGACTAAAATTTTGATTTCAGTTTTTCGGCCTATCTCATCCCGTTTTGGCTAAAAATAACGCCGGGAAGAGGTTTTATAATTTCTTGAATTTTTTTACTATTTTTTTCGGAATATTCTTTCCCGGGTCGAGTATGAACGGAATTTGGAACTAAAATTTTGATTTCAGTTTTTCGGCCTATCTCATCCCGTTTTGGCTAAAAATAACGCCGGGAAGAGGTTTTATAATTTCTTGAATTTTTTTACTATTTTTTTCTGAATTTTCTTTCCCGGGTCGAGTATGAACGGAATTCGGGACTAAAATTTTGATTTCAGTTTTTCGGCCTATCTCATCCCGTTTTGGCTAAAAGTAATGCCGGGAATAGGTTTTATAATTTTTTGAATTTTTTTACTATTTTTTTCGGAATTTTCTTTCCAGGGTCGGGTATGTACGGAATTTGGGACTAAAATTATTTTTTTTCTTTTTCGGCCTACCTCATCCCGTTTTGGCTAAAAATAACGCCGGGAAGAGGTTTTATAATTTCTTGAATTTTTTTACTATTTTTTTCGGAATATTCTTTCCCGGGTCGAGTATGAACGGAATTTGGAACTAAAATTTTGATTTCAGTTTTTCGGCCTATCTCATCCCGTTTTGGCTAAAAATAACGCCGGGAAGAGGTTTTATAATTTCTTGAATTTTTTTACTATTTTTTTCTGAATTTTCTTTCCCGGGTCGAGTATGAACGGAATTCGGGACTAAAATTTTGATTTCAGTTTTTCGGCCTATCTCATCCCGTTTTGGCTAAAAATAACGCCGGGAAGAGGTTTTATAATTTCTTGAATTTTTTCACTATTTTTTTCTGAATTTTCTTGCCCGGGCCGAGTATGAACGGAATTCGGGACTAAAATTTTGATTTCATTTTTTCGGCCTATCTCATCCCGTTTTGGCTAAAAGTAATGCCGGGAATAGGTTTTATAATTTTTTGAATTTTTGTACTATTTTTTTCAGAATTTTCTTTCCCGGGTCGAGTATGAACGGAATTCGGGACTAAAATTTTGATTTCAGTTTTTCGGCCTATCTCATCCCGTTTTGGCTAAAAGTAATGCCGGGAATAGGTTTTATAATTTTTTGAATTTTTTTACTATTTTTTTCAGAATTTTCTTTCCCGGGTAGAGTATGAACGGAATTCGGAACTAAAATTTTGTTTTCACTTTTTCGGCCTATCTCATCCCCCGTTTTGTCTAAAAATAATTCCAGGAAGAGGTTTTATAAATTTTTGAATTTTTTCACTATTTTTTTCTGAATTTTCTTGCCCGGGTCGAGTATGAACGGAATTCGGGACTAAAATTTTGATTTCAGTTTTTCGGCCTATCTCCTCACGTTTTGGATAAAAATAATGCCGGGAAGCGGTTTTATTATTTTTTGAATTTTTTTACTATTTCTTTCGGAATATTCTTTCCCAGGTCGAGTATGAACGGAATTCGGGACTAAAATTTTGATTTCAGTTTTTCGGCCTATCTCATCCCGTTTTGGATAAAAATAATTTCGGGAAGAGGTTTTATAATTTTTTGAATTTTTTTACTATTTTTTTCAAAATTTTCTTTCCCGGGTAGAATATGAACGGAAATCGGGACTAAAATTTTGATTTCAGTTTTTCGGCCTACCTCATCCCGTTTTGGATAAAAATATTGCCGGGAAGAGGTTTTATAATTTTTTGAATTTTTTTACTATTTTTTTCGGAATTTTCTTTCCCGGGTCGAGTATGAACGGAATTTGGGACTAAAATTTTGTTTTCACTTTTTCGGCCTATCTCATCCCGTTTAGGCTAAAAATAATGACGGTTTCATGTTTTATAATTTTTTGATTTTTTTTACTATTTTTTTCGGAATATTATTTCCTGGGTAGAGTATGAACGGAATTCGGGAATAAAACTTTTTTTTCACTTTTTCGGCCTATCTCATCCCCCGTTTTGTCTAAAAATAATGCCGGGAAGAGGTTTTATAAATTTTTGAATTTTTTCACTATTTTTTTCTGAATTTTCTTGCCCGGGCCGAGTATGAACGGAATTCGGGACTAAAATTTTGATTTCATTTTTTCGGCCTATCTCATCCCGTTTTGGCTAAAAGTAATGCCGGGAATAGGTTTTATAATTTTTTGAATTTTTTTACTATTTTTTTCAGAATTTTCTTTCCCGGGTCGAGTATGAACGGAATTCGGGACTAAAATTTTCATTTCAGTTTTTCGGCCTATCTCATCCCGTTTTGGATAAAAATAATGCTGGGAAGACGTTTTATAATTTTTTGAATTTTTTTAGTATTTTTTGCTCAATTTTCTTGCCCGGGTCGAGTATGAACGGAATTCGGGACTACAATTTTGATTTCAGTTTTTCGGCCTATCTCATCCCATTTTGGATAAAAATAATCCGGGAAGAGGTTTTATAATTTTTTTAATTTTTTTACTATTTTTTTAGAATATTCTTTCCCGGGTCGAGTATGAACGGAATTCGGGACTAAAATTTTGATTTCAGTTTTTCGGCCTATCTCATTCCGTTTTGGATAAAAATAATGCCGGGAATAGGTTTTATAATTTTTTGAATTTTTTTACTATTTTTTTCGGAATTTTCTTTCCAGGGTCGGGTATGTACGGAATTTGGGACTAAAATTATTTTTTTTCTTTTTCGGCCTACCTCATCCCGTTTTGGCTAAAAATAATGCCGGGAAGAGGTTTTACAATTTTTTGAATTTTTTTACTATTTTTTTCGGAATATTCTTTCCCGGGTCGAGTATGAACGGAATTTGGGACTAAAATTTTGATTTCAGTTTTTCGACCTATCTCATCCCGTTTTGGATAAAAATAATTTCGGGAAGAGGTTTTATAATTTTTTGAATTTTTTTACTATTTTTTTCAGAATTTTCTTTCCCGGGTCGAGTATGAACGAATTCGGGACTAAAATTTTGATTTCAGTTTTTCGGCCTGTCTCATCCCGTTTTGGATAAAAATAATGCCGGGAAGAGGTTTTATAATTTTTTGAATTTTTTTACTATTTTTTGCTCAATTTTCTTGCCCGGGTCGAGTATGAACGGAATTCGGGACTACAATTTTGATTTCAGTTTTTCGGCCTATCTCATCCCATTTTGGATAAAAATAATCCGGGAAGAGGTTTTATAATTTTTTTAATTTTCTTACTATTTTTTTAGAATATTCTTTCCCGGGTCGAGTATGAACGGAATTCGGGACAAAAATTTTGATTTCAGTTTTTCGGCCTACCTCATCCCGTTTTGGCTAAAAATAATGCCGGGAAGAGGTTTTACAATTTTTTGAATTTTTTTACTATTTTTTTCGGAATATTCTTTCCCGGGTCGAGTATGAACGGAATTTGGGACTAAAATTTTGATTTCAGTTTTTCGGCCTATCTCATCCCGTTTTGGATAAAAATAATTTCGGGAAGAGGTTTTATAATTTTTTGAATTTTTTTACTATTTTTTTAAGAATTTTCTTTCCCGGGTCGAGTTTGAACGGAATTCGGGACTAAAATTTTGATTTCAGTTTTTCGGCCTATCTCATTCCGTTTTGGACAAAAATAATGCCGGGAATAGGTTTTATAATTTTTTTAATTTTTTTACTATTTTTTTAGAATATTCTTTCCCGGGTCGAGTATGAACGGAATTCGGGACTAAAATTTTGATTTCAGTTTTTCGGCCTATCTCATTCCGTTTTGGATAAAAATAATGCCGGGAATAGGTTTTATAATTTTTTGAATTTTTTTACTATTTTTTTCGGAATTTTCTTTCCAGGGTCGGGTAT
Organism: Quercus berberidifolia; assembly: GCA_028535905.1. Lineage (NCBI taxonomy): Eukaryota > Viridiplantae > Streptophyta > Magnoliopsida > Fagales > Fagaceae > Quercus > Quercus berberidifolia. The sequence continues at coordinate 43,298,012 of JAPQVW010000001.1, forward strand.
GTACGGAATTTGGAACTAAAATTATTTTTTTTCTTTTTCGGCCTACCTCATCCCGTTTTGGCTAAAAATAATGCCGGGAAGAGGTTTTACAATTTTTTGAATTTTTTTACTATTTTTTTCGGAATATTCTTTCCCGGGTCGAGTATGAACGGAATTTGGGACTAAAATTTTGATTTCAGTTTTTCGGCCTATCTCATCCCGTTTTGGATAAAAATAATTTCGGGAAGAGGTTTTATAATTTTTTGAATTTTTTTACTATTTTTTTCAGAATTTTCTTTCCCGGGTCGAGTTTGAACGGAATTCGGGACTAAAATTTTGATTTCAGTTTTTCGGCCTGTCTCATCCCGTTTTGGATAAAAATAATGCCGGGAAGAGGTTTTATAATTTTTTGAATTTTTTTACTATTTTTTGCTCAATTTTCTTGCCCGGGTCGAGTATGAACGGAATTCGGGACTACAATTTTGATTTCAGTTTTTCGGCCTATCTCATCCCATTTTGGATAAAAATAATCCGGGAAGAGGTTTTATAATTTTTTTAATTTTCTTACTATTTTTTTAGAATATTCTTTCCCGGGTCGTGTATGAACGGAATTCGGGACTAAAATTTTGATTTCAGTTTTTCGGCCTATCTCATTCCGTTTTGGACAAAAATAATGCCGGGAATAGGTTTTATAATTTTTTGAATTTTTTTACTATTTTTTTCGGAATTTTCTTTCCAGGGTCGGGTATGTACGGAATTTGGGACTAAAATTATTTTTTTTCTTTTTCGGCCTACCTCATCCCGTTTTGGCTAAAAATAATGCCGGGAAGAGGTTTTACAATTTTTTGAATTTTTTTACTATTTTTTTCGGAATATTCTTTCCCGGGTCGAGTATGAACGGAATTTGGGACTAAAATTTTGATTTCAGTTTTTCGGCCTATCTCATCCCGTTTTGGCTAAAAATAACGCCGGGAAGAGGTTTTATAATTTCTTGAATTTTTTTACTATTTTTTTCGGAATATTCTTTCCCGGGTCGAGTATGAACGGAATTTGGAACTAAAATTTTGATTTCAGTTTTTCGGCCTATCTCATCCCGTTTTGGCTAAAAATAACGCCGGGAAGAGGTTTTATAATTTCTTGAATTTTTTTACTATTTTTTTCTGAATTTTCTTTCCCGGGTCGAGTATGAACGGAATTCGGGACTAAAATTTTGATTTCAGTTTTTCGGCCTATCTCATCCCGTTTTGGCTAAAAGTAATGCCGGGAATAGGTTTTATAATTTTTTGAATTTTTTTACTATTTTTTTCGGAATTTTCTTTCCAGGGTCGGGTATGTACGGAATTTGGGACTAAAATTATTTTTTTTCTTTTTCGGCCTACCTCATCCCGTTTTGGCTAAAAATAACGCCGGGAAGAGGTTTTATAATTTCTTGAATTTTTTTACTATTTTTTTCGGAATATTCTTTCCCGGGTCGAGTATGAACGGAATTTGGAACTAAAATTTTGATTTCAGTTTTTCGGCCTATCTCATCCCGTTTTGGCTAAAAATAACGCCGGGAAGAGGTTTTATAATTTCTTGAATTTTTTTACTATTTTTTTCTGAATTTTCTTTCCCGGGTCGAGTATGAACGGAATTCGGGACTAAAATTTTGATTTCAGTTTTTCGGCCTATCTCATCCCGTTTTGGCTAAAAATAACGCCGGGAAGAGGTTTTATAATTTCTTGAATTTTTTCACTATTTTTTTCTGAATTTTCTTGCCCGGGCCGAGTATGAACGGAATTCGGGACTAAAATTTTGATTTCATTTTTTCGGCCTATCTCATCCCGTTTTGGCTAAAAGTAATGCCGGGAATAGGTTTTATAATTTTTTGAATTTTTGTACTATTTTTTTCAGAATTTTCTTTCCCGGGTCGAGTATGAACGGAATTCGGGACTAAAATTTTGATTTCAGTTTTTCGGCCTATCTCATCCCGTTTTGGCTAAAAGTAATGCCGGGAATAGGTTTTATAATTTTTTGAATTTTTTTACTATTTTTTTCAGAATTTTCTTTCCCGGGTAGAGTATGAACGGAATTCGGAACTAAAATTTTGTTTTCACTTTTTCGGCCTATCTCATCCCCCGTTTTGTCTAAAAATAATTCCAGGAAGAGGTTTTATAAATTTTTGAATTTTTTCACTATTTTTTTCTGAATTTTCTTGCCCGGGTCGAGTATGAACGGAATTCGGGACTAAAATTTTGATTTCAGTTTTTCGGCCTATCTCCTCACGTTTTGGATAAAAATAATGCCGGGAAGCGGTTTTATTATTTTTTGAATTTTTTTACTATTTCTTTCGGAATATTCTTTCCCAGGTCGAGTATGAACGGAATTCGGGACTAAAATTTTGATTTCAGTTTTTCGGCCTATCTCATCCCGTTTTGGATAAAAATAATTTCGGGAAGAGGTTTTATAATTTTTTGAATTTTTTTACTATTTTTTTCAAAATTTTCTTTCCCGGGTAGAATATGAACGGAAATCGGGACTAAAATTTTGATTTCAGTTTTTCGGCCTACCTCATCCCGTTTTGGATAAAAATATTGCCGGGAAGAGGTTTTATAATTTTTTGAATTTTTTTACTATTTTTTTCGGAATTTTCTTTCCCGGGTCGAGTATGAACGGAATTTGGGACTAAAATTTTGTTTTCACTTTTTCGGCCTATCTCATCCCGTTTAGGCTAAAAATAATGACGGTTTCATGTTTTATAATTTTTTGATTTTTTTTACTATTTTTTTCGGAATATTATTTCCTGGGTAGAGTATGAACGGAATTCGGGAATAAAACTTTTTTTTCACTTTTTCGGCCTATCTCATCCCCCGTTTTGTCTAAAAATAATGCCGGGAAGAGGTTTTATAAATTTTTGAATTTTTTCACTATTTTTTTCTGAATTTTCTTGCCCGGGCCGAGTATGAACGGAATTCGGGACTAAAATTTTGATTTCATTTTTTCGGCCTATCTCATCCCGTTTTGGCTAAAAGTAATGCCGGGAATAGGTTTTATAATTTTTTGAATTTTTTTACTATTTTTTTCAGAATTTTCTTTCCCGGGTCGAGTATGAACGGAATTCGGGACTAAAATTTTCATTTCAGTTTTTCGGCCTATCTCATCCCGTTTTGGATAAAAATAATGCTGGGAAGACGTTTTATAATTTTTTGAATTTTTTTAGTATTTTTTGCTCAATTTTCTTGCCCGGGTCGAGTATGAACGGAATTCGGGACTACAATTTTGATTTCAGTTTTTCGGCCTATCTCATCCCATTTTGGATAAAAATAATCCGGGAAGAGGTTTTATAATTTTTTTAATTTTTTTACTATTTTTTTAGAATATTCTTTCCCGGGTCGAGTATGAACGGAATTCGGGACTAAAATTTTGATTTCAGTTTTTCGGCCTATCTCATTCCGTTTTGGATAAAAATAATGCCGGGAATAGGTTTTATAATTTTTTGAATTTTTTTACTATTTTTTTCGGAATTTTCTTTCCAGGGTCGGGTATGTACGGAATTTGGGACTAAAATTATTTTTTTTCTTTTTCGGCCTACCTCATCCCGTTTTGGCTAAAAATAATGCCGGGAAGAGGTTTTACAATTTTTTGAATTTTTTTACTATTTTTTTCGGAATATTCTTTCCCGGGTCGAGTATGAACGGAATTTGGGACTAAAATTTTGATTTCAGTTTTTCGACCTATCTCATCCCGTTTTGGATAAAAATAATTTCGGGAAGAGGTTTTATAATTTTTTGAATTTTTTTACTATTTTTTTCAGAATTTTCTTTCCCGGGTCGAGTATGAACGAATTCGGGACTAAAATTTTGATTTCAGTTTTTCGGCCTGTCTCATCCCGTTTTGGATAAAAATAATGCCGGGAAGAGGTTTTATAATTTTTTGAATTTTTTTACTATTTTTTGCTCAATTTTCTTGCCCGGGTCGAGTATGAACGGAATTCGGGACTACAATTTTGATTTCAGTTTTTCGGCCTATCTCATCCCATTTTGGATAAAAATAATCCGGGAAGAGGTTTTATAATTTTTTTAATTTTCTTACTATTTTTTTAGAATATTCTTTCCCGGGTCGAGTATGAACGGAATTCGGGACAAAAATTTTGATTTCAGTTTTTCGGCCTACCTCATCCCGTTTTGGCTAAAAATAATGCCGGGAAGAGGTTTTACAATTTTTTGAATTTTTTTACTATTTTTTTCGGAATATTCTTTCCCGGGTCGAGTATGAACGGAATTTGGGACTAAAATTTTGATTTCAGTTTTTCGGCCTATCTCATCCCGTTTTGGATAAAAATAATTTCGGGAAGAGGTTTTATAATTTTTTGAATTTTTTTACTATTTTTTTCAGAATTTTCTTTCCCGGGTCGAGTATGAACGGAATTCGGGACTAAAATTTTGATTTCAGTTTTTCGGCCTATCTCATTCCGTTTTGGATAAAAATAATGCCGGGAATAGGTTTTATAATTTTTTGAATTTTTTTACTATTTTTTTCGGAATTTTCTTTCCAGGGTCGGGTATGTACGGAATTTGGGACTAAAATTATTTTTTTTCTTTTTCGGCCTACCTCATCCCGTTTTGGCTAAAAATAATGCCGGGAAGGGGTTTTACAATTTTTTGAATTTTTTTACTATTTTTTTCGGAATATTCTTTCCCGGGTCGAGTATGAACGGAATTTGGGACTAAAATTTTGATTTCAGTTTTTCGGCCTATCTCATCCCGTTTTGGATAAAAATAATTTCGGGAAGAGGTTTTATAATTTTTTGAATTTTTTTACTATTTTTTTCAGAATTTTCTTTCCCGGGTCGAGTTTGAACGGAATTCGGGACTAAAATTTTGATTTCAGTTTTTCGGCCTGTCTCATCCCGTTTTGGATAAAAATAATGCCGGGAAGAGGTTTTATAATTTTTTGAATTTTTTTACTATTTTTTGCTCAATTTTCTTGCCCGGGTCGAGTATGAACGGAATTCGGGACTACAATTTTGATTTCAGTTTTTCGGCCTATCTCATCCTATTTTGGATAAAAATAATCCGGGAAGAGGTTTTATAATTTTTTTAATTTTCTTACTATTTTTTTAGAATATTCTTTCCCGGGTCGAGTATGAACGGAATTCGGGACTAAAATTTTGATTTCAGTTTTTCGGCCTATCTCATTCCGTTTTGGACAAAAATAATGCCGGGAATAGGTTTTATAATTTTTTGAATTTTTTTACTATTTTTTTCGGAATTTTCTTTCCAGGGTCGGGTATGTACGGAATTTGGGACTAAAATTATTTTTTTTCTTTTTCGGCCTACCTCATCCCGTTTTGGCTAAAAATAATGCCGGGAAGAGGTTTTACAATTTTTTGAATTTTTTTACTATTTTTTTCGGAATATTCTTTCCCGGGTCGAGTATGAACGGAATTTGGGACTAAAATTTTGATTTCAGTTTTTCGGCCTATCTCATCCCGTTTTGGCTAAAAATAACGCCGGGAAGAGGTTTTATAATTTCTTGAATTTTTTTACTATTTTTTTCGGAATATTCTTTCCCGGGTCGAGTATGAACGGAATTTGGAACTAAAATTTTGATTTCAGTTTTTCGGCCTATCTCATCCCGTTTTGGCTAAAAATAACGCCGGGAAGAGGTTTTATAATTTCTTGAATTTTTTTACTATTTTTTTCTGAATTTTCTTTCCCGGGTCGAGTATGAACGGAATTCGGGACTAAAATTTTGATTTCAGTTTTTCGGCCTATCTCATCCCGTTTTGGCTAAAAGTAATGCCGGGAATAGGTTTTATAATTTTTTGAATTTTTTTACTATTTTTTTCGGAATTTTCTTTCCAGGGTCGGGTATGTACGGAATTTGGGACTAAAATTATTTTTTTTCTTTTTCGGCCTACCTCATCCCGTTTTGGCTAAAAATAACGCCGGGAAGAGGTTTTATAATTTCTTGAATTTTTTTACTATTTTTTTCGGAATATTCTTTCCCGGGTCGAGTATGAACGGAATTTGGAACTAAAATTTTGATTTCAGTTTTTCGGCCTATCTCATCCCGTTTTGGCTAAAAATAACGCCGGGAAGAGGTTTTATAATTTCTTGAATTTTTTTACTATTTTTTTCTGAATTTTCTTTCCCGGGTCGAGTATGAACGGAATTCGGGACTAAAATTTTGATTTCAGTTTTTCGGCCTATCTCATCCCGTTTTGGCTAAAAATAACGCCGGGAAGAGGTTTTATAATTTCTTCAATTTTTTCACTATTTTTTTCTGAATTTTCTTGCCCGGGCCGAGTATGAACGGAATTCGGGACTAAAATTTTGATTTCATTTTTTCGGCCTATCTCATCCCGTTTTGGCTAAAAGTAATGCCGGGAATAGGTTTTATAATTTTTTGAATTTTTGTACTATTTTTTTCAGAATTTTCTTTCCCGGGTCGAGTATGAACGGAATTCGGGACTAAAATTTTGATTTCAGTTTTTCGGCCTATCTCATCCCGTTTTGGCTAAAAGTAATGCCGGGAATAGGTTTTATAATTTTTTGAATTTTTTTACTATTTTTTTCAGAATTTTCTTTCCCGGGTAGAGTATGAACGGAATTCGGAACTAAAATTTTGTTTTCACTTTTTCGGCCTATCTCATCCCCCGTTTTGTCTAAAAATAATTCCAGGAAGAGGTTTTATAAATTTTTGAATTTTTCACTATTTTTTTCTGAATTTTCTTGCCCGGGTCGAGTATGAACGGAATTCGGGACTAAAATTTTGATTTCAGTTTTTCGGCCTATCTCCTCACGTTTTGGATAAAAATAATGCCGGGAAGCGGTTTTATTATTTTTTTAAATTTTTTTACTATTTCTTTCGGAATATTCTTTCCCAGGTCGAGTATGAACGGAATTCGGGACTAAAATTTTGATTTCAGTTTTTCGGCCTATCTCATCCCGTTTTGGATAAAAATAATTTCGGGAAGAGGTTTTATAATTTTTTGAATTTTTTTACTATTTTTTTCAAAATTTTCTTTCCCGGGTAGAATATGAACGGAAATCGGGACTAAAATTTTGATTTCAGTTTTTCGGCCTACCTCATCCCGTTTTGGATAAAAATATTGCCGGGAAGAGGTTTTATAATTTTTTGAATTTTTTTACTATTTTTTTCGGAATTTTCTTTCCCGGGTCGAGTATGAACGGAATTTGGGACTAAAATTTTGTTTTCACTTTTTCGGCCTATCTCATCCCGTTTAGGCTAAAAATAATGATGGTTTCATGTTTTATAATTTTTTGATTTTTTTTACTATTTTTTTCGGAATATTATTTCCTGGGTAGAGTATGAACGGAATTCGGGAATAAAACTTTTTTTTCACTTTTTCGGCCTATCTCATCCCCCGTTTTGTCTAAAAATAATGCCGGGAAGAGGTTTTATAAATTTTTGAATTTTTTCACTATTTTTTTCTGAATTTTCTTGCCCGGGCCGAGTATGAACGGAATTCGGGACTAAAATTTTGATTTCATTTTTTCGGCCTATCTCATCCCGTTTTGGCTAAAAGTAATGCCGGGAATAGGTTTTATAATTTTTTGAATTTTTTTACTATTTTTTTCAGAATTTTCTTTCCCGGGTCGAGTATGAACGGAATTCGGGACTAAAATTTTCATTTCAGTTTTTCGGCCTATCTCATCCCGTTTTGGATAAAAATAATGCTGGGAAGACGTTTTATAATTTTTTGAATTTTTTTAGTATTTTTTGCTCAATTTTCTTGCCCGGGTCGAGTATGAACGGAATTCGGGACTACAATTTTGATTTCAGTTTTTCGGCCTATCTCATCCCATTTTGGATAAAAATAATCCGGGAAGAGGTTTTATAATTTTTTTAATTTTTTTACTATTTTTTTAGAATATTCTTTCCCGGGTCGAGTATGAACGGAATTCGGGACTAAAATTTTGATTTCAGTTTTTCGGCCTATCTCATTCCGTTTTGGATAAAAATAATGCCGGGAATAGGTTTTATAATTTTTTGAATTTTTTTACTATTTTTTTCGGAATTTTCTTTCCAGGGTCGGGTATGTACGGAATTTGGGACTAAAATTATTTTTTTTCTTTTTCGGCCTACCTCATCCCGTTTTGGCTAAAAATAATGCCGGGAAGAGGTTTTACAATTTTTTGAATTTTTTTACTATTTTTTTCGGAATATTCTTTCTCGGGTCGAGTATGAACGGAATTTGGGACTAAAATTTTGATTTCAGTTTTTCGACCTATCTCATCCCGTTTTGGATAAAAATAATTTCGGGAAGAGGTTTTATAATTTTTTGAATTTTTTTATTATTTTTTTCAGAATTTTCTTTCCCGGGTCGAGTATGAACGAATTCGGGACTAAAATTTTGATTTCAGTTTTTCGGCCTGTCTCATCCCGTTTTGGATAAAAATAATGCCGGGAAGAGGTTTTATAATTTTTTGAATTTTTTTACTATTTTTTGCTCAATTTTCTTGCCCGGGTCGAGTATGAACGGAATTCGGGACTACAATTTTGATTTCAGTTTTTCGGCCTATCTCATCCCATTTTGGATAAAAATAATCCGGGAAGAGGTTTTATAATTTTTTTAATTTTCTTACTATTTTTTTAGAATATTATTTCCCGGGTCGAGTATGAACGGAATTCGGGACTAAAATTTTGATTTCAGTTTTTCGGCCTACCTCATCCCGTTTTGGCTAAAAATAATGCCGGGAAGAGGTTTTACAATTTTTTGAATTTTTTTACTATTTTTTTCGGAATATTCTTTCCCGGGTCGAGTATGAACGGAATTTGGGACTAAAATTTTGATTTCAGTTTTTCGGCCTATCTCATCCCGTTTTGGATAAAAATAATTTCGGGAAGAGGTTTTATAATTTTTTGAATTTTTTTACTATTTTTTTAAGAATTTTCTTTCCCGGGTCGAGTTTGAACGGAATTCGGGACTAAAATTTTGATTTCAGTTTTTCGGCCTATCTCATTCCGTTTTGGACAAAAATAATGCCGGGAATAGGTTTTATAATTTTTTTAATTTTTTTACTATTTTTTTAGAATATTCTTTCCCGGGTCGAGTATGAACGGAATTCGGGACTAAAATTTTGATTTCAGTTTTTCGGCCTATCTCATTCCGTTTTGGATAAAAATAATGCCGGGAATAGGTTTTATAATTTTTTGAATTTTTTTACTATTTTTTTCGGAATTTTCTTTCCAGGGTCGGGTATGTACGGAATTTGGAACTAAAATTATTTTTTTTCTTTTTCGGCCTACCTCATCCCGTTTTGGCTAAAAATAATGCCGGGAAGAGGTTTTACAATTTTTTGAATTTTTTTACTATTTTTTTCGGAATATTCTTTCCCGGGTCGAGTATGAACGGAATTTGGGACTAAAATTTTGATTTCAGTTTTTCGGCCTATCTCATCCCGTTTTGGATAAAAATAATTTCGGGAAGAGGTTTTATAATTTTTTGAATTTTTTTACTATTTTTTTCAGAATTTTCTTTCCCGGGTCGAGTTTGAACGGAATTCGGGACTAAAATTTTGATTTCAGTTTTTCGGCCTGTCTCATCCCGTTTTGGATAAAAATAATGCCGGGAAGAGGTTTTATAATTTTTTGAATTTTTTTACTATTTTTTGCTCAATTTTCTTGCCCGGGTCGAGTATGAACGGAATTCGGGACTACAATTTTGATTTCAGTTTTTCGGCCTATCTCATCCCATTTTGGATAAAAATAATCCGGGAAGAGGTTTTATAATTTTTTTAATTTTCTTACTATTTTTTTAGAATATTCTTTCCCGGGTCGTGTATGAACGGAATTCGGGACTAAAATTTTGATTTCAGTTTTTCGGCCTATCTCATTCCGTTTTGGACAAAAATAATGCCGGGAATAGGTTTTATAATTTTTTGAATTTTTTTACTATTTTTTTCGGAATTTTCTTTCCAGGGTCGGGTATGTACGGAATTTGGGACTAAAATTATTTTTTTTCTTTTTCGGCCTACCTCATCCCGTTTTGGCTAAAAATAATGCCGGGAAGAGGTTTTACAATTTTTTGAATTTTTTTACTATTTTTTTCGGAATATTCTTTCCCGGGTCGAGTATGAACGGAATTTGGGACTAAAATTTTGATTTCAGTTTTTCGGCCTATCTCATCCCGTTTTGGCTAAAAATAACGCCGGGAAGAGGTTTTATAATTTCTTGAATTTTTTTACTATTTTTTTCGGAATATTCTTTCCCGGGTCGAGTATGAACGGAATTTGGAACTAAAATTTTGATTTCAGTTTTTCGGCCTATCTCATCCCGTTTTGGCTAAAAATAACGCCGGGAAGAGGTTTTATAATTTCTTGAATTTTTTTACTATTTTTTTCTGAATTTTCTTTCCCGGGTCGAGTATGAACGGAATTCGGGACTAAAATTTTGATTTCAGTTTTTCGGCCTATCTCATCCCGTTTTGGCTAAAAGTAATGCCGGGAATAGGTTTTATAATTTTTTGAATTTTTTTACTATTTTTTTCGGAATTTTCTTTCCAGGGTCGGGTATGTACGGAATTTGGGACTAAAATTATTTTTTTTCTTTTTCGGCCTACCTCATCCCGTTTTGGCTAAAAATAACGCCGGGAAGAGGTTTTATAATTTCTTGAATTTTTTTACTATTTTTTTCGGAATATTCTTTCCCGGGTCGAGTATGAACGGAATTTGGAACTAAAATTTTGATTTCAGTTTTTCGGCCTATCTCATCCCGTTTTGGCTAAAAATAACGCCGGGAAGAGGTTTTATAATTTCTTGAATTTTTTTACTATTTTTTTCTGAATTTTCTTTCCCGGGTCGAGTATGAACGGAATTCGGGACTAAAATTTTGATTTCAGTTTTTCGGCCTATCTCATCCCGTTTTGGCTAAAAATAACGCCGGGAAGAGGTTTTATAATTTCTTGAATTTTTTCACTATTTTTTTCTGAATTTTCTTGCCCGGGCCGAGTATGAACGGAATTCGGGACTAAAATTTTGATTTCATTTTTTCGGCCTATCTCATCCCGTTTTGGCTAAAAGTAATGCCGGGAATAGGTTTTATAATTTTTTGAATTTTTGTACTATTTTTTTCAGAATTTTCTTTCCCGGGTCGAGTATGAACGGAATTCGGGACTAAAATTTTGATTTCAGTTTTTCGGCCTATCTCATCCCGTTTTGGCTAAAAGTAATGCCGGGAATAGGTTTTATAATTTTTTGAATTTTTTTACTATTTTTTTCAGAATTTTCTTTCCCGGGTAGAGTATGAACGGAATTCGGAACTAAAATTTTGTTTTCACTTTTTCGGCCTATCTCATCCCCCGTTTTGTCTAAAAATAATTCCAGGAAGAGGTTTTATAAATTTTTGAATTTTTTCACTATTTTTTTCTGAATTTTCTTGCCCGGGTCGAGTATGAACGGAATTCGGGACTAAAATTTTGATTTCAGTTTTTCGGCCTATCTCCTCACGTTTTGGATAAAAATAATGCCGGGAAGCGGTTTTATTATTTTTTGAATTTTTTTACTATTTCTTTCGGAATATTCTTTCCCAGGTCGAGTATGAACGGAATTCGGGACTAAAATTTTGATTTCAGTTTTTCGGCCTATCTCATCCCGTTTTGGATAAAAATAATTTCGGGAAGAGGTTTTATAATTTTTTGAATTTTTTTACTATTTTTTTCAAAATTTTCTTTCCCGGGTAGAATATGAACGGAAATCGGGACTAAAATTTTGATTTCAGTTTTTCGGCCTACCTCATCCCGTTTTGGATAAAAATATTGCCGGGAAGAGGTTTTATAATTTTTTGAATTTTTTTACTATTTTTTTCGGAATTTTCTTTCCCGGGTCGAGTATGAACGGAATTTGGGACTAAAATTTTGTTTTCACTTTTTCGGCCTATCTCATCCCGTTTAGGCTAAAAATAATGACGGTTTCATGTTTTATAATTTTTTGATTTTTTTTACTATTTTTTTCGGAATATTATTTCCTGGGTAGAGTATGAACGGAATTCGGGAATAAAACTTTTTTTTCACTTTTTCGGCCTATCTCATCCCCCGTTTTGTCTAAAAATAATGCCGGGAAGAGGTTTTATAAATTTTTGAATTTTTTCACTATTTTTTTCTGAATTTTCTTGCCCGGGCCGAGTATGAACGGAATTCGGGACTAAAATTTTGATTTCATTTTTTCGGCCTATCTCATCCCGTTTTGGCTAAAAGTAATGCCGGGAATAGGTTTTATAATTTTTTGAATTTTTTTACTATTTTTTTCAGAATTTTCTTTCCCGGGTCGAGTATGAACGGAATTCGGGACTAAAATTTTCATTTCAGTTTTTCGGCCTATCTCATCCCGTTTTGGATAAAAATAATGCTGGGAAGACGTTTTATAATTTTTTGAATTTTTTTAGTATTTTTTGCTCAATTTTCTTGCCCGGGTCGAGTATGAACGGAATTCGGGACTACAATTTTGATTTCAGTTTTTCGGCCTATCTCATCCCATTTTGGATAAAAATAATCCGGGAAGAGGTTTTATAATTTTTTTAATTTTTTTACTATTTTTTTAGAATATTCTTTCCCGGGTCGAGTATGAACGGAATTCGGGACTAAAATTTTGATTTCAGTTTTTCGGCCTATCTCATTCCGTTTTGGATAAAAATAATGCCGGGAATAGGTTTTATAATTTTTTGAATTTTTTTACTATTTTTTTCGGAATTTTCTTTCCAGGGTCGGGTATGTACGGAATTTGGGACTAAAATTATTTTTTTTCTTTTTCGGCCTACCTCATCCCGTTTTGGCTAAAAATAATGCCGGGAAGAGGTTTTACAATTTTTTGAATTTTTTTACTATTTTTTTCGGAATATTCTTTCCCGGGTCGAGTATGAACGGAATTTGGGACTAAAATTTTGATTTCAGTTTTTCGACCTATCTCATCCCGTTTTGGATAAAAATAATTTCGGGAAGAGGTTTTATAATTTTTTGAATTTTTTTACTATTTTTTTCCGAATTTTCTTTCCCGGGTCGAGTATGAACGAATTCGGGACTAAAATTTTGATTTCAGTTTTTCGGCCTGTCTCATCCCGTTTTGGATAAAAATAATGCCGGGAAGAGGTTTTATAATTTTTTGAATTTTTTTACTATTTTTTGCTCAATTTTCTTGCCCGGGTCGAGTATGAACGGAATTCGGGACTACAATTTTGATTTCAGTTTTTCGGCCTATCTCATCCCATTTTGGATAAAAATAATCCGGGAAGAGGTTTTATAATTTTTTTAATTTTCTTACTATTTTTTTAGAATATTCTTTCCCGGGTCGAGTATGAACGGAATTCGGGACTAAAATTTTGATTTCAGTTTTTCGGCCTATCTCATTCCGTTTTGGACAAAAATAATGCCGGGAATAGGTTTTATAATTTTTTGAATTTTTTTACTATTTTTTTCGGAATTTTCTTTCCTGGGTCGGGTATGTACGGAATTTGGGACTAAAATTATTTTTTTTCTTTTTCGGCCTACCTCATCCCGTTTTGGCTAAAAATAATGCCGGGAAGAGGTTTTACAATTTTTTGAATTTTTTTACTATTTTTTTCGGAATATTCTTTCCCGGGTCGAGTATGAACGGAATTTGGGACTAAAATTTTGATTTCAGTTTTTCGGCCTATCTCATCCCGTTTTGGCTAAAAATAACGCCGGGAAGAGGTTTTATAATTTCTTGAATTTTTTTACTATTTTTTTCTGAATTTTCTTTCCCGGGTCGACTATGAACGGAATTTGGGACTAAAATTTTGTTTTCACTTTTTCGGCCTATCTCATCCCGTTTTGGCTAAAAATAATGCCGGGTGGATGTTTTATAATTTTTTAAAATATTATATTATTTTTTTTGGAATTTTCTTGCCCGGGTCGAGTATGAACGGAATTCGGGACTAAAATTTTGATCTCAATTTTTTGGCCTATCTCATCCCCGTTTTGGATAAAAATATTGCCAGGAAGAGGTTTTATAATTTTTTGAATTTTTTCACTTTTTTTTTCGGAATTTTCTTTCCCGGGTCGAGTATAAACGGAATTTGGGACTAAAATTTTGTTTTCACTTTTTCGGCCTATCTCATCCCGTTTTGGCTAAAAATAATGCCGGGAGGATGTTTTATAATTTTTTGAATTCGTATACTATTTTTTTTGTAATTTTCTTGCCCGGGTCGAGTATGAACGGAATTCGGGCCTAAAATTTTGATTTCAGTTTTTCGGCCTACCTCATCCCGTTTTGGATAAAAATATTGCCGGGAAGAGGTTTTATAAGTTTTTGAATTTTTTTACTATTTTTTTCGGAATATTCTTTCCTGGGTAGAGGATGAACGGAATTCGGGACTAAAATTTTGTTTTCACATTTTCAGCCTATCTCGTCCCCCGTTTTGTCTAAAAATAATGCCGAGAAGACGTTTTATAGATTTTTGAATTTTTTCACTGTTTTTTTCTGAATTTTCTTGCCCTGGTCGAGTATGAACGGAATTCGGGACTAAAATTTTGATTTCATTCTTTCGGCCTATCTCATCCCGTTTTGGCTAAAAATAATGCCGGGAAAAGGTTTTATAAATTTTTGAATTTTTTCACTATTTTTTTCTGAATTATCTTGCCCGGGTCGAGTATGAACGGAATTCGGGAATAAAATTTTGATTTCAGTTTTTCGGCCTACCTCATCCCGTTTTCGATAAAAATATTGCCGGAAAGAGGTTTTATAATTTTTTGAATTTTTTTCTATTTTTTTCGGAATTTTCTTTCCCGGGTCGAGCATGAACGGAATTTGGGACTAAAATTTTTTTTTCACTTTTTCGGCCTATCTCATCCAGTTTAGGCTAAAAATAATGACGGTTTCATGTTTTATAAGTTTTTGAATTTTTTTACTATTTTTTTCGGATTATTCTTTCCTGGGTATAGTATGAACGGAATTCGGAACTAAAATTTTGTTTTCACTTTTTCGGCCTATCTCATCCCCCGTTTTGTCTAAAAATAATTCCACTAAGAGGTTTTATAAATTTTTGAATTTTTTCACAATTTTTTTCTGAATTTTCTTGCCCGGGTCGAGTATGAACGGAATTCGGGACTAAAATTTTGATTTCATTTTTTCGGCCTATCTCATCCCGTTTTGGCTAAAAATAATGCCGGGAAGAGGTTTTATAAATTTTTGAATTTTTTCACTATTTTTTTCTGAATTTTCTTGCCCGGGTCGAGTATGAACGGAATTCGGGACTAAAATTTTGATTTCAGTTTTTCGGCCTATCTCCTCACGTTTTGGATAAAAATAATGCCGGGAAGCGGTTTTATAATTTTTTGAATTTTTTTACTATTTCTTTCGGAATATTCTTTCCCGGGTCGAGTATGAACGGAATTCGGGACTAAAATTTTGATTTCAGTTTTTCGGCCTATCTCATCCCGTTTTGGATAAAAATAATTCCGGGAAGAGGTTTTATAATTTTTTGAATTTTTTTACTATTTTTTTCAGAATTTTCTATCCCGGGTAGAATATGAACGGAAATCGGGACTAAAATTTTGATTTCAGTTTTTCGGCCTACCTCATCCCGTTTTGGATAAAAATATTGCCGGGAAGAGGTTTTATAATTTTTTGAATTTTTTTACTATTTTTTTCGGAATTTTCTTTCCCGGGTCGAGTATGAACGGAATTTGGGACTAAAATTTTGTTTTCAGTTTTTCGGCCTATCTCATCCCGTTTAGGCTAAAAATAATGACGGTTTCATGTTTTATAATTTTTTGATTTTTTTTACTATTTTTTTCGGAATATTATTTCCTGGGTAGAGTATGAACGGAATTCGGGACTAAAACTTTTTTTTCACTTTTTCGGCCTATCTCATCCCCCGTTTTGTCTAAAAATAATGCCGGGAAGAGGTTTTATAAATTTTTGAATTTTTTCACTATTTTTTTCTGAATTTTCTTGCCCAGGCCGAGTATGAACGGAATTCGGGAATAAAATTTTGATTTCATTTTTTCGGCCTATCTCATCCCGTTTTGGCTAAAAATAATGCCGGGAATAGGTTTTATAATTTTTTGAATTTTTTTACTATTTTTTTCAGAATTTTCTTTCCCGGGTCGAGTATGAACGGAATTCGGGACTAAAATTTTGATTTCAGTTTTTCGGCCTATCTCATCCCGTTTTGGATAAAAATAATGCCGGGAAGAGGTTTTTTAATTTTTTGAATTTTTTTACTATTTTTTGCTCAATTTTCTTTCCCGGGTCGAGTATGAACGGAATTCGGGACTACAATTTTGATTTCAGTTTTTCGGCCTATCTCATCCCATTTTGGATAAAAATAATCCGGGAAGAGGTTTTTTAATTTTTTTACTATTTTTTTAGAATATTCTTTCCCGGGTCGAGTATGAACGGAATTCGGGACTAAAATTTTGATTTCAGTTTTTCGGCCTATCTCATTCCGTTTTGGATAAAAATAATGCCGGGAATATGTTTTATAATTTTTTGAATTTTTTTACTATTTTTTTCGGAATTTTCTTTCCAGGGTCGGGTATGTACGGAATTTGGGACTAAAATTATTTCTTTTCTTTTTCGGCCTACCTCATCCCGTTTTGGCTAAAAATAATGCCGGGAAGAGGTTTTATAATTTTTTGAATTTTTTCACTATTTTTTTCGGAATATTCTTTCCCGGGTCGAGTATGAACGGAATTTGGGACTAAAATTTTGATTTCAGTTTTTCGGCCTATCTCATCCCGTTTTGGCTAAAAATAACGCCGGGAAGAGGTTTTATAATTTTTTGAATTTTTTTACTATTTTTTTCTCAATTTTCTTTTCCGTTTCGACTATGAACGGAATTTGGGACTAAAATTTTGTTTTCACTTTTTCGGCCTATCTCATCCCGTTTTGGCTAAAAATAATGCCGGGTGGATGTTTTATAATTTTTTAAAATTTTATAATATTTTTTTTGGAATTTTCTTGCCCGGGACGAGTATGAACGGAATTCGGGACTAAAATTTTGATCTCAGTTTTTCGGCCTATCTCATCCCCGTTTTGGATAAAAATATTGCCAGGAAGAGGTTTTATAATTTTTTGAATTTTTTCACTATTTTTTTCGGAATTTTCTTTCCCGGGTCGAGTATAAACGGAATTTGGGACTAAAATTTTGTTTTTACTTTTTCGGCCTATCTCATCCCGTTTTGGCTAAAAATAATGCCGGGAGGATGTTTTATAATTTTTATACTATTTTTTTTGGAATTTTCTTGCCCGAGTCGAGTATGAACGGAATACGGGCCTAAAATTTTGATTTCAGTTTTTCGGCCTACCTCATCCTGTTTTGGATAAAAATATTGCCGGGAAGAGGTTTTATAATTTTTTGAATTTTTTTACTATTTTTTTCGGAATTTTCTTTCCCGGGTCGAGTATGAACGGAATTTGGGACTAAAATTTTGTTTTCCCTTTTTCGGCCTATCTCATCTCGTTTAGGCTAAAAATAATGACGGTTTCATGTTTTATAAGTTTTTGAATTTTTTTACTATTTTTTTCGGAATATTCTTTCCTGGGTAGAGGATGAACGGAATTCGGGACTAAAATTTTGTTTTCACATTTTCAGCCTATCTCGTCCCCCGTTTTGTCTAAAAATAATGCCGAGAAGACGTTTTATAGATTTTTGAATTTTTTCACTATTTTTTTCTGAATTTTCTTGCCCTGGTCGAGTATGAACGGAATTCGGGACTAAAATTTTGATTTCATTTTTTCGGCCTATCTCATCCCGTTTTGGCTAAAAATAATGCCGGGAAAAGGTTTTATAAATTTTTGAATTTTTTCACTATTTTTTTCTGAATTATCTTGCCCGGGTCGAGTATGAACGGAATTCGGGAATAAAATTTTGATTTCAGTTTTTCGGCCTACCTCATTCCGTTTTGGATAAAAATATTGCCGGAAAGAGGTTTTATAATTTTTTGAATTTTTTTCTATTTTTTTCGGAATTTTCTTTCCCGGGTCGAGTATGAACGGAATTTGGGACTAAAATTTTGTTTTCACTTTTTCGGCCTATCTCATCCCGTTTAGGCTAAAAATAATGACGGTTTCATGTTCTATAAGTTTTTGAATTTTTTTACTATTTTTTTCGGATTATTCTTTCCTTGGTATAGTATGAACGGAATTCGGAACTAAAATTTTGTTTTCACTTTTTCGGCCTATCTCATCCCCCGTTTTGTTTAAAAATAATTCCAGGAAGAGGTTTTATAAATTTTTGAATTTTTTCACTATTTTTTTCTAAATTTTCTTGCCCGGGTCGAGTATGAACGGAATTCGGGACTAAAATTTTGATTTCAGTTTCTCGGCCTATCTCCTCACGTTTTGGATAAAAATAATGCCGGGAAGCGGTTTTATAATTTTTTGAATTTTTTTACTATTTCTTTCGGAATATTCTTTCCCAGGTCGAGTATGAACGGAATTCGGGACTAAAATTTTGATTTCAGTTTTTCGGCCTATCTCATCCCGTTTTGGATAAAAATAATTTCGGGAAGAGGTTTTATAATTTTTTGAATTTTTTTACTATTTTTTTCAGAATTTTCTTTCCCGGGTAGAATATGAACGGAAATCGGGACTAAAATTTTGATTTCAGTTTTTCGGCCTACCTCATCCCGTTTTGGATAAAAATATTGCCGGGAAGAGGTTTTATAATTTTTTGAATTTTTTCACTATTTTTTTCGGAATATTCTTTCCCGGGTCGAGTATGAACGGAATTTGGGACTAAAATTTTGATTTCAGTTTTTCGGCCTATCTCATCCCGTTTTGGCTAAAAATAACGCCGGGAAGAGGTTTTATAATTTTTTGAATTTTTTTACTATTTTTTTCTCAATTTTCTTTTCCGTTTCGACTATGAACGGAATTTGGGACTAAAATTTTGTTTTCACTTTTTCGGCCTATCTCATCCCGTTTTGGCTAAAAATAATGCCGGGTGGATGTTTTATAATTTTTTAAAATTTTATAATATTTTTTTTGGAATTTTCTTGCCCGGGTCGAGTATGAACGGAATTCGGGACTAAAATTTTGATCTCAGTTTTTCGGCCTATCTCATCCCCGTTTTGGATAAAAATATTGCCAGGAAGAAGTTTTATAATTTTTTGAATTTTTTCACTATTTTTTTCGGAATTTTCTTTCCCGGGTCGAGTATAAACGGAATTTGGGACTAAAATTTTGTTTTTACTTTTTCGGCCTATCTCATCCCGTTTTGGCTAAAAATAATGCCGGGAGGATGTTTTATAATTTTTATACTATTTTTTTTGGAATTTTCTTGCCCGAGTCGAGTATGAACGGAATACGGGCCTAAAATTTTGATTTCAGTTTTTCGGCCTACCTCATCCTGTTTTGGATAAAAATATTGCCGGGAAGAGGTTTTATAATTTTTTGAATTTTTTTACTATTTTTTTCGGAATTTTCTTTCCCGGGTCGAGTATGAACGGAATTTGGGACTAAAATTTTGTTTTCCCTTTTTCGGCCTATCTCATCTCGTTTAGGCTAAAAATAATGTCGGTTTCATGTTTTATAAGTTTTTGAATTTTTTTACTATTTTTTTCGGAATATTCTTTCCTGGGTAGAGGATGAACGGAATTCGGGACTAAAATTTTGTTTTCACATTTTCAGCCTATCTCGTCCCCCGTTTTGTCTAAAAATAATGCCGAGAAGACTATAGATTTTTGAATTTTTTCACTATTTTTTTCTGAATTTTCTTGCCCTGGTCGAGTATGAACGGAATTCGGGACTAAAATTTTGATTTCATTTTTTCGGCCTATCTCATCCCGTTTTGGCTAAAAATAATGCCGGGAAAAGGTTTTATAAATTTTTGAATTTTTTCACTATTTTTTTCTGAATTATCTTGCCCGGGTCGAGTATGAACGGAATTCGGGAATAAAATTTTGATTTCAGTTTTTCGGCCTACCTCATTCCGTTTTGGATAAAAATATTGCCGGAAAGAGGTTTTATAATTTTTTGAATTTTTTTCTATTTTTTTCGGAATTTTCTTTCCCGGGTCGAGTATGAACGGAATTTGGGACTAAAATTTTGTTTTCACTTTTTCGGCCTATCTCATCCCGTTTAGGCTAAAAATAATGACGGTTTCATGTTCTATAAGTTTTTGAATTTTTTTACTATTTTTTTCGGATAATTCTTTCCTTGGTATAGTATGAACGGAATTCGGAACTAAAATTTTGTTTTCACTTTTTCGGCCTATCTCATCCCCCGTTTTGTCTAAAAATAATTCCAGGAAGAGGTTTTATAAATTTTTGAATTTTTTCACTATTTTTTTCTGAATTTTCTTGCCCGGGTCGAGTATGAACGGAATTCGGGACTAAAATTTTGATTTCAGTTTCTCGGCCTATCTCCTCACGTTTTGGATAAAAATAATGCCGGGAAGCGGTTTTATAATTTTTTGAATTTTTTTACTATTTCTTTCGGAATATTCTTTCCCAGGTCGAGTATGAACGGAATTCGGGACTAAAATTTTGATTTCAGTTTTTCGGCCTATCTCATCCCGTTTTGGATAAAAATAATTTCGGGAAGAGGTTTTATAATTTTTTGAATTTTTTTACTATTTTTTTCAGAATTTTATTTCCCGGGTAGAATATGAACGGAAATCGGGACTAAAATTTTGATTTCAGTTTTTCGGCCTACCTCATCCCGTTTTGGATAAAAATATTGCCGGGAAGAGGTTTTATAATTTTTTGAATTTTTTTACTATTTTTTTCGGAATTTTCTTTCCCGGGTCGAGTATGAACGGAATTTGGGACTAAAATTTTGTTTTCCCTTTTTCGGCCTATCTCATCTCGTTTAGGCTAAAAATAATGACGGTTTCAAGTTTTATAAGTTTTTGAATTTTTTTACTATTTTTTTCGGAATATTCTTTCCTGGGTAGAGGATGAACGGAATTCGGGACTAAAATTTTGTTTTCACATTTTCAGCCTATCTCGTCCCCCGTTTTGTCTAAAAATAATGCCGAGAAGACGTTTTATAGATTTTTGAATTTTTTCACTGTTTTTTTCTGAATTTTCTTGCCCTGGTCGAGTATGAACGGAATTCGGGACTAAAATTTTGATTTCATTTTTTCGGCCTATCTCATCCCGTTTTGGCTAAAAATAATGCCGGGAAAAGGTTTTATAAATTTTTGAATTTTTTCACTATTTTTTTCTGAATTATCTTTCCCGGGTCGAGTATGAACGGAATTCGGGAATAAAATTTTGATTTCAGTTTTTCGGCCTACCTCATCCCGTTTTGGATAAAAATATTGCCGGAAAGAGGTTTTATAATTTTTTGAATTTTTTTCTATTTTTTTCAGAATTTTCTTTCCCGGGTCGAGTATGAACGGAATTTGGGACTAAAATTTTTTTTTTCACTTTTTCGGCCTATCTCATCCAGTTTATGCTAAAAATAATGACGGTTTCAGGTTTTATAAGTTTTTCAATTTTTTTACTATTTTTTTCGGATTATTCTTTCCTGGGTATAGTATGAACGGAATTCGGAACTAAAATTTTGTTTTCACTTTTTCGGCCTATCTCATCCCCCGTTTTGTCTAAAAATAATTCCAGGAAGAGGTTTTATAAATTTTTGAATTTTTTCACAATTTTTTTCTGAATTTTCTTGCCCGGGTCGAGTATGAACGGAATTCGGGACTAAAATTTTGATTTCATTTTTTCGGCCTATCTCATCCCGTTTTGGCTAAAAATAATGCCGGGAAGAGGTTTTATAAATTTTTGAATTTTTTCACTATTTTTTTCTGAATTTTCTTGCCCGGGTCGAGTATGAACGGAATTCGGGACTAAAATTTTGATTTCAGTTTTTCGGCCTATCTCCTCACGTTTTGGATAAAAATAATGCCGGGAAGCGGTTTTATAATTTTTTGAATTTTTTTACTATTTCTTTCGGAATATTCTTTCCCGGGTCGAGTATGAACGGAATTCGGGACTAAAATTTTGATTTCAGTTTTTCGGCCTATCTCATCCCGTTTTGGATAAAAATAATTCCGGGAAGAGGTTTTATAATTTTTTGAATTTTTTTACTATTTTTTTCAGAATTTTCTATCCCGGGTAGAATATGAACGGAAATCGGGACTAAAATTTTGATTTCAGTTTTTCGGCCTACCTCATCCCGTTTTGGATAAAAATATTGCCGGGAAGAGGTTTTATAATTTTTTGAATTTTTTTACTATTTTTTTCGGAATTTTCTTTCCCGAGTCGAGTATGAACGGAATTTGGGACTAAAATTTTGTTTTCACTTTTTCGGCCTATCTCATCCTGTTTAGGCTCAAAATAATGACGGTTTCATGTTTTATAATTTTTTGATTTTTTTTACTATTTTTTTCGGAATATTATTTCCTGGGTAGAGTATGAACGGAATTCGGGACTAAAACTTTTTTTTCACTTTTTCGGCCTATCTCATCCCCCGTTTTGTCTAAAAATAATGCCGGGAAGAGGTTTTATAAATTTTTGAATTTTTTCACTATTTTTTTCTGAATTTTCTTGCTCAGGCCGAGTATGAACGGAATTCGGGACTAAAATTTTGATTTCATTTTTTCGGCCTATCTCATCCCGTTTTGGCTAAAAATAATGCCGGGAATAGGTTTTATAATTTTTTGAATTTTTTTACTATTTTTTTCAGAATTTTCTTTCCCGGGTCGAGTATGAACGGAATTCGGGACTAAAATTTTGATTTCAGTTTTTCGGCCTATCTCATCCCGTTTTGGATAAAAATAATGCCGGGAAGAGGTTTTTTAATTTTTTGAATTTTTTTACTATTTTTTGCTCAATTTTCTTTCCCGGGTCGAGTATGAACGGAATTCGGGACTACAATTTTGATTTCAGTTTTTCGGCCTATCTCATCCCATTTTGGATAAAAATAATCCGGGAAGAGGTTTTTTAATTTTTTTACTATTTTTTTAGAATATTCTTTCCCGGGTCGAGTATGAACGGAATTCGGGACTAAAATTTTGATTTCAGTTTTTCGGCCTATCTCATTCCGTTTTGGATAAAAATAATGCCGGGAATAGGTTTTATAATTTTTTGAATTTTTTTACTATTTTTTTCGGAATTTTCTTTCCAGGGTCGGGTATGTACGGAATTTGGGACTAAAATTTTGTTTTCACTTTTTCGGCCTATCTCATCCCGTTTTTGCTAAAAATAATGCCGGGTGGATGTTTTATAATTTTTTAAAATTTTATAATATTTTTTTTGGAATTTTCTTGCCCGGGTCGAGTATGAACGGAATTCGGGACTAAAATTTTGATCTCAGTTTTTCGGCCTATCTAATCGCCGTTTTGGATAAAAATATTGCCAGGAAGAGGTTTTATAATTTTTTGAATTTTTTCACTATTTTTTTCGGAATTTTCTTTCCCGGGTCGAGTATAAACGGAATTTGGGACTAAAATTTTGTTTTTACTTTTTCGGCCTATCTCATCCCGTTTTGGCTAAAAATAATGCCGGGAGGATGTTTTATAATTTTTATACTATTTTTTTTGGAATTTTCTTGCCCGAGTCGAGTATGAACGGAATACGGGCCTAAAATTTTGATTTCAGTTTTTCGGCCTACCTCATCCTGTTTTGGATAAAAATATTGCCGGGAAGAGGTTTTATAATTTTTTGAATTTTTTTACTATTTTTTTCGGAATTTTCTTTCCCGGGTCGAGTATGAACGGAATTTGGGACTAAAATTTTGTTTTCCCTTTTTCGGCCTATCTCATCTCGTTTAGGCTAAAAATAATGACGGTTTCATGTTTTATAAGTTTTTGAATTTTTTTACTATTTTTTTCGGAATATTCTTTCCTGGGTAGAGGATGAACGGAATTCGGGACTAAAATTTTGTTTTCACATTTTCAGCCTATCTCGTCCCCCGTTTTGTCTAAAAATAATGCCGAGAAGACGTTTTATTGATTTTTGAATTTTTTCACTTTTTTTTTTTCTGAATTTTCTTGCCCTGGTCGAGTATGAACGGAATTCGGGACTAAAATTTTGATTTCATTTTTTCGGCCTATCTCATCCCGTTTTGGCTAAAAATAATGCCGGGAAAAGGTTTTATAAATTTTTGAATTTTTTCACTATTTTTTTCTGAATTATCTTGCCCGGGTCGAGTATGAACGGAATTCGGGAATAAAATTTTGATTTCAGTTTTTCGGCCTACCTCATTCCGTTTTGGATAAAAATATTGCCGGAAAGAGGTTTTATAATTTTTTGAATTTTTTTCTATTTTTTTCGGAATTTTCTTTCCCGGGTCGAGTATGAACGGAATTTGGGACTAAAATTTTGTTTTCACTTTTTCGGCCTATCTCATCCCGTTTAGGCTAAAAATAATGACGGTTTCATGTTCTATAAGTTTTTGAATTTTTTTACTATTTTTTTCGGATTATTCTTTCCTGGGTATAGTATGAACGGAATTCGGAACTAAAATTTTGTTTTCACCTTTTCGGCCTATCTCATCCCCCGTTTTGTCTAAAATTATTCCAGGAAGAGGTTTTATAAATTTTTGAATTTTTTCACTATTTTTTTCTGAATTTTCTTGCCCGGGTCGAGTATGAACGGAATTCGGGACTAAAATTTTGATTTCAGTTTTTCGGCCTATCTCCTCACGTTTTGGATAAAAATAATGCCGGGAAGCGGTTTTATAATTTTTTGAATTTTTTTACTATTTCTTTCGGAATATTCTTTCCCAGGTCGAGTATGAACGGAATTCGGGACTAAAATTTTGATTTCAGTTTTTCGGCCTATCTCATCCCGTTTTGGATAAAAATAATTTCGGGAAGAGGTTTTATAATTTTTTGAATTTTTTTACTATTTTTTTCAGAATTTTCTTTCCCGGGTAGAATATGAACGGAAATCGGGACTAAAATTTTGATTTCAGTTTTTCGGCCTACCTCATCCCGTTTTGGATAAAAATATTGCCGGGAAGAGGTTTTATAATTTTTTGAATTTTTTTACTATTTTTTTCGGAATTTTCTTTCCCGGGTCGAGTATGAACGGAATTTGGGACTAAAATGTTGTTTTCACTTTTTCGGCCTATCTCATCCCGTTTAGGCTAAAAATAATGACGGTTTCATGTTTTATAATTTTTTGATTTTTTTTACTATTTTTTCCGGAATATTATTTCCTGGGTAGAGTATGAACGGAATTCGGGAATAAAACTTTTTTTTCACTTTTTCGGCCTATCTCATCCCCCGTTTTGTCTAAAAATAATGCCGGGAAGAGGTTTTATAAATTTTTGAATTTTTTCACTATTTTTTTCTGAATTTTCTTGCCCGGGCCGAGTATGAACGGAATTCGGGACTAAAATTTTGATTTCATTTTTTCGGCCTATCTCATCCCGTTTTGGATAAAAATAATGCCGGGAAGCGGTTTTATTATTTTTTGAATTTTTTTACTATTTCTTTCGGAATATTCTTTCCCAGGTCGAGTATGAACGGAATTCGGGACTAAAATTTTGATTTCAGTTTTTCGGCCTATCTCATCCCGTTTTGGATAAAAATAATTTCGGGAAGAGGTTTTATAATTTTTTGAATTTTTTTACTATTTTTTTCAGAATTTTCTTTCCCGGGTAGAATCTGAACGGAAATCGGGACTAAAATTTTGATTTCAGTTTTTCGGCCTACCTCATCCCGTTTTGGATAAAAATATTGCCGGGAAGAGGTTTTATAATTTTTTGAATTTTTTTACTATTTTTTTCGGAATTTTCTTTCCCGGGTCGAGTATGAACGGAATTTGGGACTAAAATTTTGTTTTCACTTTTTCGGCCTATCTCATCCCGTTTAGGCTAAAAATAATGACGGTTTCATGTTTTATAATTTTTTGATTTTTTTTACTATTTTTTTCGGAATATTATTTCCTGGGTAGAGTATGAACGGAATTCGGGAATAAAACTTTTTTTTCACTTTTTCGGCCTATCTCATCCCCCGTTTTGTCTAAAAATAATGCCGGGAAGAGGTTTTATAAATTTTTGAATTTTTTCACTATTTTTTTCTGAATTTTCTTGCCCGGGCCGAGTATGAACGGAATTCGGGACTAAAATTTTGATTTCATTTTTTCGGCCTATCTCATCCCGTTTTGGCTAAAAGTAATGCCGGGAATAGGTTTTATAATTTTTTGAATTTTTTTACTATTTTTTTCAGAATTTTCTTTCCCGGGTCGAGTATGAACGGAATTCGGGACTAAAATTTTCATTTCAGTTTTTCGGCCTATCTCATCCCGTTTTGGATAAAAATAATGCCGGGAAGACGTTTTATAATTTTTTGAATTTTTTTACTATTTTTTGCTCAATTTTCTTGCCCGGGTCGAGTATGAACGGAATTCGGGACTACAATTTTGATTTCAGTTTTTCGGCCTATCTCATCCCATTTTGGATAAAAATAATCCGGGAAGAGGTTTTATAATTTTTTTAATTTTTTTACTATTTTTTTAGAATATTCTTTCCCGGGTCGAGTATGAACGGAATTCGGGACTAAAATTTTGATTTCAGTTTTTCGGCCTATCTCATTCCGTTTTGGATAAAAATAATGCCGGGAATAGGTTTTATAATTTTTTGAATTTTTTTACTATTTTTTTCGGAATTTTCTTTCCAGGGTCGGGTATGTACGGAATTTGGGACTAAAATTATTTTTTTTCTTTTTCGGCCTACCTCATCCCGTTTTGGCTAAAAATAATGCCGGGAAGAGGTTTTACAATTTTTTGAATTTTTTTACTATTTTTTTCGGAATATTCTTTCCCGGGTCGAGTATGAACGGAATTTGGGACTAAAATTTTGATTTCAGTTTTTCGGCCTATCTCATCCCGTTTTGGATAAAAATAATTTCGGGAAGAGGTTTTATAATTTTTTGAATTTTTTTACTATTTTTTTCAGAATTTTCTTTCCCGGGTCGAGTATGAACGGAATTCGGGACTAAAATTTTGATTTCAGTTTTTCGGCCTGTCTCATCCCGTTTTGGATAAAAATAATGCCGGGAAGAGGTTTTATAATTTTTTGAATTTTTTTACTATTTTTTGCTCAATTTTCTTGCCCGGGTCGAGTATGAACGGAATTCGGGACTACAATTTTGATTTCAGTTTTTCGGCCTATCTCATCCCATTTTGGATAAAAATAATCCGGGAAGAGGTTTTATAATTTTTTTAATTTTTTTACTATTTTTTTGGGAATTTTCTTTCCCGGGTCGAGTATGAACGAAATTTGGGACTAAAATTTTGTTTTCACTTTTTCGGCCTATCTCATCCCGTTTAGGCTAAAAATAATGACGGTTTCATGTTTTATAATTTTTTGATTTTTTTTACTATTTTTTTCGGAATATTATTTCCTGGGTAGAGTATGAACGGAATTCGGGAATAAAACTTTTTTTTTCACTTTTTCGGCCTATCTCATCCCCCGTTTTGTCTAAAAATAATGCCGGGAAGAGGTTTTATAAATTTTTGAATTTTTTCACAATTTTTTTCTGAATTTTCTTGCCCGGGCCGAGTATGAACGGAATTCGGGACTAAAATTTTGATTTCATTTTTTCGGCCTATCTCATCCCGTTTTGGCTAAAAGTAATGCCGGGAATAGGTTTTATAATTTTTTGAATTTTTTTACTATTTTTTTCAGAATTTTCTTCCCCGGGTCGAGTATGAACGGAATTCGGGACTAAAATTTTGATTTCAGTTTTTCGGCCTATCTCATCCCGTTTTGGCTAAAAGTAATGCCGGGAATAGGTTTTATAATTTTTTGAATTTTTTTACTATTTTTTTCAGAATTTTCTTTCCCGGGTAGAGTATGAACGGAATTCGGAACTAAAATTTTGTTTTCACTTTTTCGGCCTATCTCATCCCCCGTTTTGTCTAAAAATAATTCCAGGAAGAGGTTTTATAAATTTTTGAATTTTTTCACTATTTTTTTCTGAATTTTCTTGCCCGGGTCGAGTATGAACGGAATTCGGGACTAAAATTTTGATTTCAGTTTTTCGGCCTATCTCCTCACGTTTTGGATAAAAATAATGCCGGGAAGCGGTTTTATTATTTTTTGAATTTTTTTACTATTTCTTTCGGAATATTCTTTCCCAGGTCGAGTATGAACGGAATTCGGGACTAAAATTTTGATTTCAGTTTTTCGGCCTATCTCATCCCGTTTTGGATAAAAATAATTTCGGGAAGAGGTTTTATAATTTTTTGAATTTTTTTACTATTTTTTTCAGAATTTTCTTTCCCGGGTAGAATATGAACGGAAATCGGGACTAAAATTTTGATTTCAGTTTTTCGGCCTACCTCATCCCGTTTTGGATAAAAATATTGCCGGGAAGAGGTTTTATAATTTTTTGAATTTTTTTACTATTTTTTTCGGAATTTTCTTTCCCGGGTCGAGTATGAACGGAATTTGGGACTAAAATTTTGTTTTCACTTTTTCGGCCTATCTCATCCCGTTTAGGCTAAAAATAATGACGGTTTCATGTTTTATAATTTTTTGATTTTTTTTACTATTTTTTTCGGAATATTATTTCCTGGGTAGAGTATGAACGGAATTCGGGAATAAAACTTTTTTTTCACTTTTTCGGCCTATCTCATCCCCCGTTTTGTCTAAAAATAATGCCGGGAAGAGGTTTTATAAATTTTTGAATTTTTTCACTATTTTTTTCTGAATTTTCTTGCCCGGGCCGAGTATGAACGGAATTCGGGACTAAAATTTTGATTTCATTTTTTCGGCCTATCTCATCCCGTTTTGGCTAAAAGTAATGCCGGGAATAGGTTTTATAATTTTTTGAATTTTTTTACTATTTTTTTCAGAATTTTCTTTCCCGGGTCGAGTATGAACGGAATTCGGGACTAAAATTTTCATTTCAGTTTTTCGGCCTATCTCATCCCGTTTTGGATAAAAATAATGCCGGGAAGACGTTTTATAATTTTTTGAATTTTTTTACTATTTTTTGCTCAATTTTCTTGCCCGGGTCGAGTATGAACGGAATTCGGGACTACAATTTTGATTTCAGTTTTTCGGCCTATCTCATCCCATTTTGGATAAAAATAATCCGGGAAGAGGTTTTATAATTTTTTTAATTTTTTTACTATTTTTTTAGAATATTCTTTCCCGGGTCGAGTATGAACGGAATTCGGGACTAAAATTTTGATTTCAGTTTTTCGGCCTATCTCATTCCGTTTTGGATAAAAATAATGCCGGGAATAGGTTTTATAATTTTTTTACTATTTTTTTCGGAATTTTCTTTCCAGGGTCGGGTATGTACGGAATTTGGGACTAAAATTATTTTTTTTCTTTTTCGGCCTACCTCATCCCGTTTTGGCTAAAAATAATGCCGGGAAGAGGTTTTACAATTTTTTGAATTTTTTTACTATTTTTTTCGGAATATTCTTTCCCGGGTCGAGTATGAACGGAATTTGGGACTAAAATTTTGATTTCAGTTTTTCGGCCTATCTCATCCCGTTTTGGATAAAAATAATTTCGGGAAGAGGTTTTATAATTTTTTGAATTTTTTTACTATTTTTTTCAGAATTTTCTTTCCCGGGTCGAGTATGAACGGAATTCGGGACTAAAATTTTGATTTCAGTTTTTCGGCCTGTCTCATCCCGTTTTGGATAAAAATAATGCCGGGAAGAGGTTTTATAATTTTTTGAATTTTTTTACTATTTTTTGCTCAATTTTCTTGCCCGGGTCGAGTATGAACGGAATTCGGGACTACAATTTTGATTTCAGTTTTTCGGCCTATCTCATCCCATTTTGGATAAAAATAATCCGGGAAGAGGTTTTATAATTTTTTTAATTTTTTTACTATTTTTTTAGAATATTCTTTCCCGGGTCGAGTATGAACGGAATTCGGGACTAAAATTTTGATTTCAGTTTTTCGGCCTATCTCATTCCGTTTTGGACAAAAATAATGCCGGGAATAGGTTTTATAATTTTTTGAATTTTTTTACTATTTTTTTCGGAATTTTCTTTCCAGGGTCGGGTATGTACGGAATTTGGGACTAAAATTATTTTTTTTCTTTTTCGGCCTACCTCATCCCGTTTTGGCTAAAAATAATGCCGGGAAGAGGTTTTACAATTTTTTGAATTTTTTTACTATTTTTTTCGGAATATTCTTTCCCGGGTCGAGTATGAACGGAATTTGGGACTAAAATTTTGATTTCAGTTTTTCGGCCTATCTCATCCCGTTTTGGCTAAAAATAACGCCGGGAAGAGGTTTTATAATTTCTTGAATTTTTTTACTATTTTTTTCTGAATTTTCTTTCCCGGGTCGACTATGAACGGAATTTGGGACTAAAATTTTGTTTTCACTTTTTCGGCCTATCTCATCCCGTTTTGGCTAAAAATAATGCCGGGTGGATGTTTTATAATTTTTTTAATTTTATATTATTTTTTTTGGAATTTTCTTGCCCGGGTCGAGTATGAACGGAATTCGGGACTAAAATTTTGATCTCAATTTTTTGGCCTATCTCATCCCCGTTTTGGATAAAAATATTGCCAGGAAGAGGTTTTATAATTTTTTGAATTTTTTCACTTTTTTTTTCGGAATTTTCTTTCCCGGGTCGAGTATAAACGGAATTTGGGACTAAAATTTTGTTTTCACTTTTTCGGCCTATCTCATCCCGTTTAGGCTAAAAATAATGACGGTTTCATGTTTTATAATTTTTTGATTTTTTTTACTATTTTTTTCGGAATATTATTTCCTGGGTAGAGTATGAACGGAATTCGGGAATAAAACTTTTTTTTTCACTTTTTCGGCCTATCTCATCCCCCGTTTTGTCTAAAAATAATGCCGGGAAGAGGTTTTATAAATTTTTGAATTTTTTCACAATTTTTTTCTGAATTTTCTTGCCCGGGCCGAGTATGAACGGAATTCGGGACTAAAATTTTGATTTCATTTTTTCGGCCTATCTCATCCCGTTTTGGCTAAAAGTAATGCCGGGAATAGGTTTTATAATTTTTTGAATTTTTTTACTATTTTTTTCAGAATTTTCTTTCCCGGGTCGAGTATGAACGGAATTCGGGACTAAAATTTTGATTTCAGTTTTTCGGCCTATCTCATCCCGTTTTGGCTAAAAGTAATGCCGGGAATAGGTTTTATAATTTTTTGAATTTTTTTACTATTTTTTTCAGAATTTTCTTTCCCGGGTAGAGTATGAACGGAATTCGGAACTAAAATTTTGTTTTCGCTTTTTCGGCCTATCTCATCCCCCGTTTTCTCTAAAAATAATTCCAGGAAGAGGTTTTATAAATTTTTGAATTTTTTCACTATTTTTTTTCTGAATTTTCTTGCCCGGGTCGAGTATGAACGGAATTCGGGACTAAAATTTTGATTTCAGTTTTTCGGCCTATCTCCTCACGTTTTGGATAAAAATAATGCCGGGAAGCGGTTTTATTATTTTTTGAATTTTTTTACTATTTCTTTCGGAATATTCTTTCCCAGGTCGAGTATGAACGGAATTCGGGACTAAAATTTTGATTTCAGTTTTTCGGCCTATCTCATCCCGTTTTGGATAAAAATAATTTCGGGAAGAGGTTTTATAATTTTTTGAATTTTTTTACTATTTTTTTCAGAATTTTCTTTCCCGGGTAGAATATGAACGGAAATCGGGACTAAAATTTTGATTTCAGTTTTTCGGCCTACCTCATCCCGTTTTGGATAAAAATATTGCCGGGAAGAGGTTTTATAATTTTTTGAATTTTTTTACTATTTTTTTCGGAATTTTCTTTCCCGGGTCGAGTATGAACGGAATTTGGGACTAAAATTTTGTTTTCACTTTTTCGGCCTATCTCATCCCGTTTAGGCTAAAAATAATGACGGTTTCATGTTTTATAATTTTTTGATTTTTTTTACTATTTTTTTCGGAATATTATTTCCTGGGTAGAGTATGAACGGAATTCGGGAATAAAACTTTTTTTTCACTTTTTCGGCCTATCTCATCCCCCGTTTTGTCTAAAAATAATGCCGGGAAGAGGTTTTATAAATTTTTGAATTTTTTCACTATTTTTTTCTGAATTTTCTTGCCCGGGCCGAGTATGAACGGAATTCGGGACTAAAATTTTGATTTCATTTTTTCGGCCTATCTCATCCCGTTTTGGCTAAAAGTAATGCCGGGAATAGGTTTTATAATTTTTTGAATTTTTTTACTATTTTTTTCAGAATTTTCTTTCCCGGGTCGAGTATGAACGGAATTCGGGACTAAAATTTTCATTTCAGTTTTTCGGCCTATCTCATCCCGTTTTGGATAAAAATAATGCCGGGAAGACGTTTTATAATTTTTTGAATTTTTTTACTATTTTTTGCTCAATTTTCTTGCCCGGGTCGAGTATGAACGGAATTCGGGACTACAATTTTGATTTCAGTTTTTCGGCCTATCTCATCCCATTTTGGATAAAAATAATCCGGGAAGAGGTTTTATAATTTTTTTAATTTTTTTACTATTTTTTTAGAATATTCTTTCCCGGGTCGAGTATGAACGGAATTCGGGACTAAAATTTTGATTTCAGTTTTTCGGCCTATCTCATTCCGTTTTGGATAAAAATAATGCCGGGAATAGGTTTTATAATTTTTTGAATTTTTTTACTATTTTTTTCGGAATTTTCTTTCCAGGGTCGGGTATGTACGGAATTTGGGACTAAAATTATTTTTTTTCTTTTTCGGCCTACCTCATCCCGTTTTGGCTAAAAATAATGCCGGGAAGAGGTTTTACAATTTTTTGAATTTTTTTACTATTTTTTTCGGAATATTCTTTCCCGGGTCGAGTATGAACGGAATTTGGGACTAAAATTTTGATTTCAGTTTTTCGGCCTATCTCATCCCGTTTTGGATAAAAATAATTTCGGGAAGAGGTTTTATAATTTTTTGAATTTTTTTACTATTTTTTTCAGAATTTTCTTTCCCGGGTCGAGTATGAACGGAATTCGGGACTAAAATTTTGATTTCAGTTTTTCGGCCTGTCTCATCCCGTTTTGGATAAAAATAATGCCGGGAAGAGGTTTTATAATTTTTTGAATTTTTTTACTATTTTTTGCTCAATTTTCTTGCCCGGGTCGAGTATGAACGGAATTCGGGACTACAATTTTGATTTCAGTTTTTCGGCCTATCTCATCCCATTTTGGATAAAAATAATCCGGGAAGAGGTTTTATAATTTTTTTACTATTTTTTTAGAATATTCTTTCCCGGGTCGAGTATGAACGGAATTCGGGACTAAAATTTTGATTTCAGTTTTTCGGCCTATCTCATTCCGTTTTGGACAAAAATAATGCCGGGAATAGGTTTTATAATTTTTTGAATTTTTTTACTATTTTTTTCGGAATTTTCTTTCCAGGGTCGGGTATGTACGGAATTTGGGACTAAAATTATTTTTTTTCTTTTTCGGCCTACCTCATCCCGTTTTGGCTAAAAATAATGCCGGGAAGAGGTTTTACAATTTTTTGAATTTTTTTACTATTTTTTTCGGAATATTCTTTCCCGGGTCGAGTATGAACGGAATTTGGGACTAAAATTTTGATTTCAGTTTTTCGGCCTATCTCATCCCGTTTTGGCTAAAAATAACGCCGGGAAGAGGTTTTATAATTTCTTGAATTTTTTTACTATTTTTTTCTGAATTTTCTTTCCCGGGTCGACTATGAACGGAATTTGGGACTAAAATTTTGTTTTCACTTTTTCGGCCTATCTCATCCCGTTTTGGCTAAAAATAATGCCGGGTGGATGTTTTATAATTTTTTTAATTTTATATTATTTTTTTTGGAATTTTCTTGCCCGGGTCGAGTATGAACGGAATTCGGGACTAAAATTTTGATCTCAATTTTTTGGCCTATCTCATCCCCGTTTTGGATAAAAATATTGCCAGGAAGAGGTTTTATAATTTTTTGAATTTTTTCACTTTTTTTTTCGGAATTTTCTTTCCCGGGTCGAGTATAAACGGAATTTGGGACTAAAATTTTGTTTTCACTTTTTCGGCCTATCTCATCCCGTTTAGGCTAAAAATAATGACGGTTTCATGTTTTATAATTTTTTGATTTTTTTTACTATTTTTTTCGGAATATTATTTCCTGGGTAGAGTATGAACGGAATTCGGGAATAAAACTTTTTTTTTCACTTTTTCGGCCTATCTCATCCCCCGTTTTGTCTAAAAATAATGCCGGGAAGAGGTTTTATAAATTTTTGAATTTTTTCACAATTTTTTTCTGAATTTTCTTGCCCGGGCCGAGTATGAACGGAATTCGGGACTAAAATTTTGATTTCATTTTTTCGGCCTATCTCATCCCGTTTTGGCTAAAAGTAATGCCGGGAATAGGTTTTATAATTTTTTGAATTTTTTTACTATTTTTTTCAGAATTTTCTTTCCCGGGTCGAGTATGAACGGAATTCGGGACTAAAATTTTGATTTCAGTTTTTCGGCCTATCTCATCCCGTTTTGGCTAAAAGTAATGCCGGGAATAGGTTTTATAATTTTTTGAATTTTTTTACTATTTTTTTCAGAATTTTCTTTCCCGGGTAGAGTATGAACGGAATTCGGAACTAAAATTTTGTTTTCGCTTTTTCGGCCTATCTCATCCCCCGTTTTCTCTAAAAATAATTCCAGGAAGAGGTTTTATAAATTTTTGAATTTTTTCACTATTTTTTTTCTGAATTTTCTTGCCCGGGTCGAGTATGAACGGAATTCGGGACTAAAATTTTGATTTCAGTTTTTCGGCCTATCTCCTCACGTTTTGGATAAAAATAATGCCGGGAAGCGGTTTTATTATTTTTTGAATTTTTTTACTATTTCTTTCGGAATATTCTTTCCCAGGTCGAGTATGAACGGAATTCGGGACTAAAATTTTGATTTCAGTTTTTCGGCCTATCTCATCCCGTTTTGGATAAAAATAATTTCGGGAAGAGGTTTTATAATTTTTTGAATTTTTTTACTATTTTTTTCAGAATTTTCTATCCCGGGTAGAATATGAACGGAAATCGGGACTAAAATTTTGATTTCAGTTTTTCGGCCTACCTCATCCCGTTTTGGATAAAAATATTGCCGGGAAGAGGTTTTATAATTTTTTGAATTTTTTTACTATTTTTTTCGGAATTTTCTTTCCCGGGTCGAGTATGAACGGAATTTGGGACTAAAATTTTGTTTTCACTTTTTCGGCCTATCTCATCCCGTTTAGGCTAAAAATAATGACGGTTTCATGTTTTATAATTTTTTGATTTTTTTTACTATTTTTTCCGGAATATTATTTCCTGGGTAGAGTATGAACGGAATTCGGGAATAAAACTTTTTTTTCACTTTTTCGGCCTATCTCATCCCCCGTTTTGTCTAAAAATAATGCCGGGAAGAGGTTTTATAAATTTTTGAATTTTTTCACTATTTTTTTCTGAATTTTCTTGCCCGGGCCGAGTATGAACGGAATTCGGGACTAAAATTTTGATTTCATTTTTTCGGCCTATCTCATCCCGTTTTGGCTAAAAGTAATGCCGGGAATAGGTTTTATAATTTTTTGAATTTTTTACTATTTTTTTCAGAATTTTCTTTCCCGGGTCGAGTATGAACGGAATTCGGGACTAAAATTTTGATTTCAGTTTTTCGGCCTATCTCATCCCGTTTTGGATAAAAATAATGCCGGGAAGAGGTTTTTTAATTTTTTGAATTTTTTTACTATTTTTTGCTCAATTTTCTTTCCCGGGTCGAGTATGAACGGAATTCGGGACTACAATTTTGATTTCAGTTTTTCGGCCTATCTCATCCCATTTTGGATAAAAATAATCCGGGAAGAGGTTTTTTAATTTTTTTACTATTTTTTTAGAATATTCTTTCCCGGGTCGAGTATGAACGGAATTCGGGACTAAAATTTTGATTTCAGTTTTTCGGCCTATCTCATTCCGTTTTGGATAAAAATAATGCCGGGAATAGGTTTTATAATTTTTTGAATTTTTTTACTATTTTTTTCGGAATTTTCTTTCCAGGGTCGGGTATGTACGGAATTTGGGACTAAAATTTTGTTTTCACTTTTTCGGCCTATCTCATCCCGTTTTTGCTAAAAATAATGCCGGGTGGATGTTTTATAATTTTTTAAAATTTTATAATATTTTTTTTGGAATTTTCTTGCCCGGGTCGAGTATGAACGGAATTCGGGACTAAAATTTTGATCTCAGTTTTTCGGCCTATCTAATCGCCGTTTTGGATAAAAATATTGCCAGGAAGAGGTTTTATAATTTTTTGAATTTTTTCACTATTTTTTTCGGAATTTTCTTTCCCGGGTCGAGTATAAACGGAATTTGGGACTAAAATTTTGTTTTTACTTTTTCGGCCTATCTCATCCCGTTTTGGCTAAAAATAATGCCGGGAGGATGTTTTATAATTTTTATACTATTTTTTTTGGAATTTTCTTGCCCGAGTCGAGTATGAACGGAATACGGGCCTAAAATTTTGATTTCAGTTTTTCGGCCTACCTCATCCTGTTTTGGATAAAAATATTGCCGGGAAGAGGTTTTATAATTTTTTGAATTTTTTTACTATTTTTTTCGGAATTTTCTTTCCCGGGTCGAGTATGAACGGAATTTGGGACTAAAATTTTGTTTTCCCTTTTTCGGCCTATCTCATCTCGTTTAGGCTAAAAATAATGACGGTTTCATGTTTTATAAGTTTTTGAATTTTTTTACTATTTTTTTCGGAATATTCTTTCCTGGGTAGAGGATGAACGGAATTCGGGACTAAAATTTTGTTTTCATATTTTCAGCCTATCTCGTCCCCCGTTTTGCCTAAAAATAATGCCGAGAAGACGTTTTATTGATTTTTGAATTTTTTCACTTTTTTTTTCTGAATTTTCTTGCCCTGGTCGAGTATGAACGGAATTCGGGACTAAAATTTTGATTTCATTTTTTCGGCCTATCTCATCCCGTTTTGGCTAAAAATAATGCCGGGAAAAGGTTTTATAAATTTTTGAATTTTTTCACTATTTTTTTCTGAATTATCTTGCCCGGGTCGAGTATGAACGGAATTCGGGAATAAAATTTTGATTTCAGTTTTTCGGCCTACCTCATTCCGTTTTGGATAAAAATATTGCCGGAAAGAGGTTTTATAATTTTTTGAATTTTTTTCTATTTTTTTCGGAATTTTCTTTCCCGGGTCGAGTATGAACGGAATTTGGGACTAAAATTTTGTTTTCACTTTTTCGGCCTATCTCATCCCGTTTAGGCTAAAAATAATGACGGTTTCATGTTCTATAAGTTTTTGAATTTTTTTACTATTTTTTTCGGATTATTCTTTCCTGGGTATAGTATGAACGGAATTCGGAACTAAAATTTTGTTTTCACTTTTTCGGCCTATCTCATCCCCCGTTTTGTCTAAAAATAATTCCAGGAAGAGGTTTTATAAATTTTTGAATTTTTTCACTATTTTTTTCTGAATTTTCTTGCCCGGGTCGAGTATGAACGGAATTCGGGACTAAAATTTTGATTTCAGTTTTTCGGCCTATCTCCTCACGTTTTGGATAAAAATAATGCCGGGAAGCGGTTTTATAATTTTTTGAATTTTTTTACTATTTCTTTCGGAATATTCTTTCCCAGGTCGAGTATGAACGGAATTCGGGACTAAAATTTTGATTTCAGTTTTTCGGCCTATCTCATCCCGTTTTGGATAAAAATAATTTCGGGAAGAGGTTTTATAATTTTTTGAATTTTTTTACTATTTTTTTCAGAATTTTCTTTCCCGGGTAGAATATGAACGGAAATCGGGACTAAAATTTTGATTTCAGTTTTTCGGCCTACCTCATCCCGTTTTGGATAAAAATATTGCCGGGAAGAGGTTTTATAATTTTTTGAATTTTTTTACTATTTTTTTCGGAATTTTCTTTCCCGGGTCGAGTATGAACGGAATTTGGGACTAAAATGTTGTTTTCACTTTTTCGGCCTATCTCATCCCGTTTAGGCTAAAAATAATGACGGTTTCATGTTTTATAATTTTTTGATTTTTTTTACTATTTTTTCCGGAATATTATTTCCTGGGTAGAGTATGAACGGAATTCGGGAATAAAACTTTTTTTTTCACTTTTTCGGCCTATCTCATCCCCCGTTTTGTCTAAAAATAATGCCGGGAAGAGGTTTTATAAATTTTTGAATTTTTTCACTATTTTTTTCTGAATTTTCTTGCCCGGGCCGAGTATGAACGGAATTCGGGACTAAAATTTTGATTTCATTTTTTCGGCCTATCTCATCCCGTTTTGGCTAAAAGTAATGCCGGGAATAGGTTTTATAATTTTTTGAATTTTTTTACTATTTTTTTCAGAATTTTCTTTCCCGGGTCGAGTATGAACGGAATTCGGGACTAAAATTTTGATTTCAGTTTTTCGGCCTATCTCATCCCGTTTTGGCTA
This sequence comes from Quercus berberidifolia, assembly GCA_028535905.1. Classification (NCBI taxonomy): domain Eukaryota; kingdom Viridiplantae; phylum Streptophyta; class Magnoliopsida; order Fagales; family Fagaceae; genus Quercus; species Quercus berberidifolia. The sequence continues at coordinate 43,336,274 of JAPQVW010000001.1, forward strand.
AAAGTAATGCCGGGAATAGGTTTTATAATTTTTTGAATTTTTTTACTATTTTTTTCAGAATTTTCTTTCCCGGGTAGAGTATGAACGGAATTCGGAACTAAAATTTTGTTTTCGCTTTTTCGGCCTATCTCATCCCCCGTTTTCTCTAAAAATAATTCCAGGAAGAGGTTTTATAAATTTTTGAATTTTTTCACTATTTTTTTTCTGAATTTTCTTGCCCGGGTCGAGTATGAACGGAATTCGGGACTAAAATTTTGATTTCAGTTTTTCGGCCTATCTCCTCACGTTTTGGATAAAAATAATGCCGGGAAGCGGTTTTATTATTTTTTGAATTTTTTTACTATTTCTTTCGGAATATTCTTTCCCAGGTCGAGTATGAACGGAATTCGGGACTAAAATTTTGATTTCAGTTTTTCGGCCTATCTCATCCCGTTTTGGATAAAAATAATTTCGGGAAGAGGTTTTATAATTTTTTGAATTTTTTTACTATTTTTTTCAGAATTTTCTATCCCGGGTAGAATATGAACGGAAATCGGGACTAAAATTTTGATTTCAGTTTTTCGGCCTACCTCATCCCGTTTTGGATAAAAATATTGCCGGGAAGAGGTTTTATAATTTTTTGAATTTTTTTACTATTTTTTTCGGAATTTTCTTTCCCGGGTCGAGTATGAACGGAATTTGGGACTAAAATTTTGTTTTCACTTTTTCGGCCTATCTCATCCCGTTTAGGCTAAAAATAATGACGGTTTCATGTTTTATAATTTTTTGATTTTTTTTACTATTTTTTCCGGAATATTATTTCCTGGGTAGAGTATGAACGGAATTCGGGAATAAAACTTTTTTTTCACTTTTTCGGCCTATCTCATCCCCCGTTTTGTCTAAAAATAATGCCGGGAAGAGGTTTTATAAATTTTTGAATTTTTTCACTATTTTTTTCTGAATTTTCTTGCCCGGGCCGAGTATGAACGGAATTCGGGACTAAAATTTTGATTTCATTTTTTCGGCCTATCTCATCCCGTTTTGGCTAAAAGTAATGCCGGGAATAGGTTTTATAATTTTTTGAATTTTTTACTATTTTTTTCAGAATTTTCTTTCCCGGGTCGAGTATGAACGGAATTCGGGACTAAAATTTTGATTTCAGTTTTTCGGCCTATCTCATCCCGTTTTGGATAAAAATAATGCCGGGAAGAGGTTTTTTAATTTTTTGAATTTTTTTACTATTTTTTGCTCAATTTTCTTTCCCGGGTCGAGTATGAACGGAATTCGGGACTACAATTTTGATTTCAGTTTTTCGGCCTATCTCATCCCATTTTGGATAAAAATAATCCGGGAAGAGGTTTTTTAATTTTTTTACTATTTTTTTAGAATATTCTTTCCCGGGTCGAGTATGAACGGAATTCGGGACTAAAATTTTGATTTCAGTTTTTCGGCCTATCTCATTCCGTTTTGGATAAAAATAATGCCGGGAATAGGTTTTATAATTTTTTGAATTTTTTTACTATTTTTTTCGGAATTTTCTTTCCAGGGTCGGGTATGTACGGAATTTGGGACTAAAATTTTGTTTTCACTTTTTCGGCCTATCTCATCCCGTTTTTGCTAAAAATAATGCCGGGTGGATGTTTTATAATTTTTTAAAATTTTATAATATTTTTTTTGGAATTTTCTTGCCCGGGTCGAGTATGAACGGAATTCGGGACTAAAATTTTGATCTCAGTTTTTCGGCCTATCTAATCGCCGTTTTGGATAAAAATATTGCCAGGAAGAGGTTTTATAATTTTTTGAATTTTTTCACTATTTTTTTCGGAATTTTCTTTCCCGGGTCGAGTATAAACGGAATTTGGGACTAAAATTTTGTTTTTACTTTTTCGGCCTATCTCATCCCGTTTTGGCTAAAAATAATGCCGGGAGGATGTTTTATAATTTTTATACTATTTTTTTTGGAATTTTCTTGCCCGAGTCGAGTATGAACGGAATACGGGCCTAAAATTTTGATTTCAGTTTTTCGGCCTACCTCATCCTGTTTTGGATAAAAATATTGCCGGGAAGAGGTTTTATAATTTTTTGAATTTTTTTACTATTTTTTTCGGAATTTTCTTTCCCGGGTCGAGTATGAACGGAATTTGGGACTAAAATTTTGTTTTCCCTTTTTCGGCCTATCTCATCTCGTTTAGGCTAAAAATAATGACGGTTTCATGTTTTATAAGTTTTTGAATTTTTTTACTATTTTTTTCGGAATATTCTTTCCTGGGTAGAGGATGAACGGAATTCGGGACTAAAATTTTGTTTTCATATTTTCAGCCTATCTCGTCCCCCGTTTTGTCTAAAAATAATGCCGAGAAGACGTTTTATTGATTTTTGAATTTTTTCACTTTTTTTTTCTGAATTTTCTTGCCCTGGTCGAGTATGAACGGAATTCGGGACTAAAATTTTGATTTCATTTTTTCGGCCTATCTCATCCCGTTTTGGCTAAAAATAATGCCGGGAAAAGGTTTTATAAATTTTTGAATTTTTTCACTATTTTTTTCTGAATTATCTTGCCCGGGTCGAGTATGAACGGAATTCGGGAATAAAATTTTGATTTCAGTTTTTCGGCCTACCTCATTCCGTTTTGGATAAAAATATTGCCGGAAAGAGGTTTTATAATTTTTTGAATTTTTTTCTATTTTTTTCGGAATTTTCTTTCCCGGGTCGAGTATGAACGGAATTTGGGACTAAAATTTTGTTTTCACTTTTTCGGCCTATCTCATCCCGTTTAGGCTAAAAATAATGACGGTTTCATGTTCTATAAGTTTTTGAATTTTTTTACTATTTTTTTCGGATTATTCTTTCCTGGGTATAGTATGAACGGAATTCGGAACTAAAATTTTGTTTTCACTTTTTCGGCCTATCTCATCCCCCGTTTTGTCTAAAAATAATTCCAGGAAGAGGTTTTATAAATTTTTGAATTTTTTCACTATTTTTTTCTGAATTTTCTTGCCCGGGTCGAGTATGAACGGAATTCGGGACTAAAATTTTGATTTCAGTTTTTCGGCCTATCTCCTCACGTTTTGGATAAAAATAATGCCGGGAAGCGGTTTTATAATTTTTTGAATTTTTTTACTATTTCTTTCGGAATATTCTTTCCCAGGTCGAGTATGAACGGAATTCGGGACTAAAATTTTGATTTCAGTTTTTCGGCCTATCTCATCCCGTTTTGGATAAAAATAATTTCGGGAAGAGGTTTTATAATTTTTTGAATTTTTTTACTATTTTTTTCAGAATTTTCTTTCCCGGGTAGAATATGAACGGAAATCGGGACTAAAATTTTGATTTCAGTTTTTCGGCCTACCTCATCCCGTTTTGGATAAAAATATTGCCGGGAAGAGGTTTTATAATTTTTTGAATTTTTTTACTATTTTTTTCGGAATTTTCTTTCCCGGGTCGAGTATGAACGGAATTTGGGACTAAAATGTTGTTTTCACTTTTTCGGCCTATCTCATCCCGTTTAGGCTAAAAATAATGACGGTTTCATGTTTTATAATTTTTTGATTTTTTTTACTATTTTTTCCGGAATATTATTTCCTGGGTAGAGTATGAACGGAATTCGGGAATAAAACTTTTTTTTTCACTTTTTCGGCCTATCTCATCCCCCGTTTTGTCTAAAAATAATGCCGGGAAGAGGTTTTATAAATTTTTGAATTTTTTCACTATTTTTTTCTGAATTTTCTTGCCCGGGCCGAGTATGAACGGAATTCGGGACTAAAATTTTGATTTCATTTTTTCGGCCTATCTCATCCCGTTTTGGCTAAAAGTAATGCCGGGAATAGGTTTTATAATTTTTTGAATTTTTTTACTATTTTTTTCAGAATTTTCTTTCCCGGGTCGAGTATGAACGGAATTCGGGACTAAAATTTTGATTTCAGTTTTTCGGCCTATCTCATCCCGTTTTGGCTAAAAGTAATGCCAGGAATAGGTTTTATAATTTTTTGAATTTTTTTACTATTTTTTTCAGAATTTTCTTTCCCGGGTAGAGTATGAACGGAATTCGGAACTAAAATTTTGTTTTCACTTTTTCGGCCTATCTCATCCCCCGTTTTGTCTAAAAATAATTCCAGGAAGAGGTTTTATAAATTTTTGAATTTTTTCACTATTTTTTTCTGAATTTTCTTGCCCGGGTCGAGTATGAACGGAATTCGGGACTAAAATTTTGACTTCAGTTTTTCGGCCTATCTCCTCACGTTTTGGATAAAAATAATGCCGGGAAGCGGTTTTATTATTTTTTGAATTTTTTTACTATTTCTTTCGGAATATTCTTTCCCAGGTCGAGTATGAACGGAATTCGGGACTAAAATTTTGATTTCAGTTTTTCGGCCTATCTCATCCCGTTTTGGATAAAAATAATTTCGGGAAGAGGTTTTATAATTTTTTGAATTTTTTTACTATTTTTTTCAGAATTTTCTTTCCCGGGTAGAATCTGAACGGAAATCGGGACTAAAATTTTGATTTCAGTTTTTCGGCCTACTTCATCCCGTTTTGGATAAAAATATTGCCGGGAAGAGGTTTTATAATTTTTTGAATTTTTTTACTATTTTTTTCGGAATTTTCTTTCCCGGGTCGAGTATGAACGGAATTTGGGACTAAAATTTTGTTTTCACTTTTTCGGCCTATCTCATCCCGTTTAGGCTAAAAATAATGACGGTTTCATGTTTTATAATTTTTTGATTTTTTTTACTATTTTTTTCGGAATATTATTTCCTGGGTAGAGTATGAACGGAATTCGGGAATAAAACTTTTTTTTCACTTTTTCGGCCTATCTCATCCCCCGTTTTGTCTAAAAATAATGCCGGGAAGAGGTTTTATAAATTTTTGAATTTTTTCACTATTTTTTTCTGAATTTTCTTGCCCGGGCCGAGTATGAACGGAATTCGGGACTAAAATTTTGATTTCATTTTTTCGGCCTATCTCATCCCGTTTTGGCTAAAAGTAATGCCGGGAATAGGTTTTATAATTTTTTGAATTTTTTTACTATTTTTTTCAGAATTTTCTTTCCCGGGTCGAGTATGACCGGAATTCGGGACTAAAATTTTCATTTCAGTTTTTCGGCCTATCTCATCCCGTTTTGGATAAAAATAATGCCGGGAAGACGTTTTATAATTTTTTGAATTTTTTTACTATTTTTTGCTCAATTTTCTTGCCCGGGTCGAGTATGAACGGAATTCGGGACTACAATTTTGATTTCAGTTTTTCGGCCTATCTCATCCCATTTTGGATAAAAATAATCCGGGAAGAGGTTTTATAATTTTTTTAATTTTTTTACTATTTTTTTAGAATATTCTTTCCCGGGTCGAGTATGAACGGAATTCGGGACTAAAATTTTGATTTCAGTTTTTCGGCCTATCTCATTCCGTTTTGGATAAAAATAATGCCGGGAATAGGTTTTATAATTTTTTGAATTTTTTTACTATTTTTTTTGGAATTTTCTTTCCAGGGTCGGGTATGTACGGAATTTGGGACTAAAATTATTTTTTTTCTTTTTCGGCCTACCTCATCCCGTTTTGGCTAAAAATAATGCCGGGAAGAGGTTTTACAATTTTTTGAATTTTTTTACTATTTTTTTCGGAATATTCTTTCCCGGGTCGAGTATGAACGGAATTTGGGACTAAAATTTTGATTTCAGTTTTTCGGCCTATCTCATCCCGTTTTGGATAAAAATAATTTCGGGAAGAGGTTTTATAATTTTTTGAATTTTTTTACTATTTTTTTCAGAATTTTCTTTCCCGGGTCGAGTATGAACGGAATTCGGGACTAAAATTTTGATTTCAGTTTTTCGGCCTGTCTCATCCCGTTTTGGATAAAAATAATGCCGGGAAGAGGTTTTATAATTTTTTGAATTTTTTTACTATTTTTTGCTCAATTTTCTTGCCCGGGTCGAGTATGAACGGAATTCGGGACTACAATTTTGATTTCAGTTTTTCGGCCTATCTCATCCCATTTTGGATAAAAATAATCCGGGAAGAGGTTTTATAATTTTTTTAATTTTTTTACTATTTTTTTAGAATATTCTTTCCCGGGTCGAGTATGAACGGAATTCGGGACTAAAATTTTGATTTCAGTTTTTCGGCCTATCTCATTCCGTTTTGGACAAAAATAATGCCGGGAATAGGTTTTATAATTTTTTGAATTTTTTTACTATTTTTTTCGGAATTTTCTTTCCAGGGTCGGGTATGTACGGAATTTGGGACTAAAATTATTTTTTTTCTTTTTCGGCCTACCTCATCCCGTTTTGGCTAAAAATAATGCCGGGAAGAGGTTTTACAATTTTTTGAATTTTTTTACTATTTTTTTCGGAATATTCTTTCCCGGGTCGAGTATGAACGGAATTTGGGACTAAAATTTTGATTTCAGTTTTTCGGCCTATCTCATCCCGTTTTGGCTAAAAATAACGCCGGGAAGAGGTTTTATAATTTCTTGAATTTTTTTACTATTTTTTTCTGAATTTTCTTTCCCGGGTCGACTATGAACGGAATTTGGGACTAAAATTTTGTTTTCACTTTTTCGGCCTATCTCATCCCGTTTTGGCTAAAAATAATGCCGGGTGGATGTTTTATAATTTTTTTAATTTTATATTATTTTTTTTGGAATTTTCTTGCCCGGGTCGAGTATGAACGGAATTCGGGACTAAAATTTTGATCTCAATTTTTTGGCCTATCTCATCCCCGTTTTGGATAAAAATATTGCCAGGAAGAGGTTTTATAATTTTTTGAATTTTTTCACTTTTTTTTTCGGAATTTTATTTCCCGGGTCGAGTATAAACGGAATTTGGGACTAAAATTTTGTTTTCACTTTTTCGGCCTATCTCATCCCGTTTAGGCTAAAAATAATGACGGTTTCATGTTTTATAATTTTTTGATTTTTTTTACTATTTTTTTCGGAATATTATTTCCTGGGTAGAGTATGAACGGAATTCGGGAATAAAACTTTTTTTTTCACTTTTTCGGCCTATCTCATCCCCCGTTTTGTCTAAAAATAATGCCGGGAAGAGGTTTTATAAATTTTTGAATTTTTTCACTATTTTTTTCTGAATTTTCTTGCCCGGGCCGAGTATGAACGGAATTCGGGACTAAAATTTTGATTTCATTTTTTCGGCCTATCTCATCCCGTTTTGGCTAAAAGTAATGCCGGGAATAGGTTTTATAATTTTTTGAATTTTTTTACTATTTTTTTCAGAATTTTCTTTCCCGGGTCGAGTATGAACGGAATTCGGGACTAAAATTTTCATTTCAGTTTTTCGGCCTATCTCATCCCGTTTTGGATAAAAATAATGCCGGGAAGACGTTTTATAATTTTTTGAATTTTTTTACTATTTTTTGCTCAATTTTCTTGCCCGGGTCGAGTATGAACGGAATTCGGGACTACAATTTTGATTTCAGTTTTTCGGCCTATCTCATCCCATTTTGGATAAAAATAATCCGGGAAGAGGTTTTATAATTTTTTTAATTTTTTTACTATTTTTTTAGAATATTCTTTCCCGGGTCGAGTATGAACGGAATTCGGGACTAAAATTTTGATTTCAGTTTTTCGGCCTATCTCATTCCGTTTTGGATAAAAATAATGCCGGGAATAGGTTTTATAATTTTTTGAATTTTTTTACTATTTTTTTTGGAATTTTCTTTCCAGGGTCGGGTATGTACGGAATTTGGGACTAAAATTATTTTTTTTCTTTTTCGGCCTACCTCATCCCGTTTTGGCTAAAAATAATGCCGGGAAGAGGTTTTACAATTTTTTGAATTTTTTTACTATTTTTTTCGGAATATTCTTTCCCGGGTCGAGTATGAACGGAATTTGGGACTAAAATTTTGATTTCAGTTTTTCGGCCTATCTCATCCCGTTTTGGATAAAAATAATTTCGGGAAGAGGTTTTATAATTTTTTGAATTTTTTTACTATTTTTTTCAGAATTTTCTTTCCCGGGTCGAGTATGAACGGAATTCGGGACTAAAATTTTGATTTCAGTTTTTCGGCCTGTCTCATCCCGTTTTGGATAAAAATAATGCCGGGAAGAGGTTTTATAATTTTTTGAATTTTTTTACTATTTTTTGCTCAATTTTCTTGCCCGGGTCGAGTATGAACGGAATTCGGGACTACAATTTTGATTTCAGTTTTTCGGCCTATCTCATCCCATTTTGGATAAAAATAATCCGGGAAGAGGTTTTATAATTTTTTTAATTTTTTTACTATTTTTTTAGAATATTCTTTCCCGGGTCGAGTATGAACGGAATTCGGGACTAAAATTTTGATTTCAGTTTTTCGGCCTATCTCATTCCGTTTTGGACAAAAATAATGCCGGGAATAGGTTTTATAATTTTTTGAATTTTTTTACTATTTTTTTCGGAATTTTCTTTCCAGGGTCGGGTATGTACGGAATTTGGGACTAAAATTATTTTTTTTCTTTTTCGGCCTACCTCATCCCGTTTTGGCTAAAAATAATGCCGGGAAGAGGTTTTACAATTTTTTGAATTTTTTTACTATTTTTTTCGGAATATTCTTTCCCGGGTCGAGTATGAACGGAATTTGGGACTAAAATTTTGATTTCAGTTTTTCGGCCTATCTCATCCCGTTTTGGCTAAAAATAACGCCGGGAAGAGGTTTTATAATTTCTTGAATTTTTTTACTATTTTTTTCTGAATTTTCTTTCCCGGGTCGACTATGAACGGAATTTGGGACTAAAATTTTGTTTTCACTTTTTCGGCCTATCTCATCCCGTTTTGGCTAAAAATAATGCCGGGTGGATGTTTTATAATTTTTTTAATTTTATATTATTTTTTTTGGAATTTTCTTGCCCGGGTCGAGTATGAACGGAATTCGGGACTAAAATTTTGATCTCAATTTTTTGGCCTATCTCATCCCCGTTTTGGATAAAAATATTGCCAGGAAGAGGTTTTATAATTTTTTGAATTTTTTCACTTTTTTTTTCGGAATTTTATTTCCCGGGTCGAGTATAAACGGAATTTGGGACTAAAATTTTGTTTTCACTTTTTCGGCCTATCTCATCCCGTTTAGGCTAAAAATAATGACGGTTTCATGTTTTATAATTTTTTGATTTTTTTTACTATTTTTTTCGGAATATTATTTCCTGGGTAGAGTATGAACGGAATTCGGGAATAAAACTTTTTTTTTCACTTTTTCGGCCTATCTCATCCCCCGTTTTGTCTAAAAATAATGCCGGGAAGAGGTTTTATAAATTTTTGAATTTTTTCACAATTTTTTTCTGAATTTTCTTGCCCGGGCCGAGTATGAACGGAATTCGGGACTAAAATTTTGATTTCATTTTTTCGGCCTATCTCATCCCGTTTTGGCTAAAAGTAATGCCGGGAATAGGTTTTATAATTTTTTGAATTTTTTTACTATTTTTTTCAGAATTTTCTTTCCCGGGTCGAGTATGAACGGAATTCGGGACTAAAATTTTGATTTCAGTTTTTCGGCCTATCTCATCCCGTTTTGGCTAAAAGTAATGCCGGGAATAGGTTTTATAATTTTTTGAATTTTTTTACTATTTTTTTCAGAATTTTCTTTCCCGGGTAGAGTATGAACGGAATTCGGAACTAAAATTTTGTTTTCGCTTTTTCGGCCTATCTCATCCCCCGTTTTCTCTAAAAATAATTCCAGGAAGAGGTTTTATAAATTTTTGAATTTTTTCACTATTTTTTTTCTGAATTTTCTTGCCCGGGTCGAGTATGAACGGAATTCGGGACTAAAATTTTGATTTCAGTTTTTCGGCCTATCTCCTCACGTTTTGGATAAAAATAATGCCGGGAAGCGGTTTTATTATTTTTTGAATTTTTTTACTATTTCTTTCGGAATATTCTTTCCCAGGTCGAGTATGAACGGAATTCGGGACTAAAATTTTGATTTCAGTTTTTCGGCCTATCTCATCCCGTTTTGGATAAAAATAATTTCGGGAAGAGGTTTTATAATTTTTTGAATTTTTTTACTATTTTTTTCAGAATTTTCTATCCCGGGTAGAATATGAACGGAAATCGGGACTAAAATTTTGATTTCAGTTTTTCGGCCTACCTCATCCCGTTTTGGATAAAAATATTGCCGGGAAGAGGTTTTATAATTTTTTGAATTTTTTTACTATTTTTTTCGGAATTTTCTTTCCCGGGTCGAGTATGAACGGAATTTGGGACTAAAATTTTGTTTTCACTTTTTCGGCCTATCTCATCCCGTTTAGGCTAAAAATAATGACGGTTTCATGTTTTATAATTTTTTGATTTTTTTTACTATTTTTTCCGGAATATTATTTCCTGGGTAGAGTATGAACGGAATTCGGGAATAAAACTTTTTTTTCACTTTTTCGGCCTATCTCATCCCCCGTTTTGTCTAAAAATAATGCCGGGAAGAGGTTTTATAAATTTTTGAATTTTTTCACTATTTTTTTCTGAATTTTCTTGCCCGGGCCGAGTATGAACGGAATTCGGGACTAAAATTTTGATTTCATTTTTTCGGCCTATCTCATCCCGTTTTGGCTAAAAGTAATGCCGGGAATAGGTTTTATAATTTTTTGAATTTTTTTACTATTTTTTTCAGAATTTTCTTTCCCGGGTCGAGTATGAACGGAATTCGGGACTAAAATTTTGATTTCAGTTTTTCGGCCTATCTCATCCCGTTTTGGATAAAAATAATGCCGGGAAGAGGTTTTTTAATTTTTTGAATTTTTTTACTATTTTTTGCTCAATTTTCTTTCCCGGGTCGAGTATGAACGGAATTCGGGACTACAATTTTGATTTCAGTTTTTCGGCCTATCTCATCCCATTTTGGATAAAAATAATCCGGGAAGAGGTTTTTTAATTTTTTTACTATTTTTTTAGAATATTCTTTCCCGGGTCGAGTATGAACGGAATTCGGGACTAAAATTTTGATTTCAGTTTTTCGGCCTATCTCATTCCGTTTTGGATAAAAATAATGCCGGGAATAGGTTTTATAATTTTTTGAATTTTTTTACTATTTTTTTCGGAATTTTCTTTCCAGGGTCGGGTATGTACGGAATTTGGGACTAAAATTTTGTTTTCACTTTTTCGGCCTATCTCATCCCGTTTTTGCTAAAAATAATGCCGGGTGGATGTTTTATAATTTTTTAAAATTTTATAATATTTTTTTTGGAATTTTCTTGCCCGGGTCGAGTATGAACGGAATTCGGGACTAAAATTTTGATCTCAGTTTTTCGGCCTATCTAATCGCCGTTTTGGATAAAAATATTGCCAGGAAGAGGTTTTATAATTTTTTGAATTTTTTCACTATTTTTTTCGGAATTTTCTTTCCCGGGTCGAGTATAAACGGAATTTGGGACTAAAATTTTGTTTTTACTTTTTCGGCCTATCTCATCCCGTTTTGGCTAAAAATAATGCCGGGAGGATGTTTTATAATTTTTATACTATTTTTTTTGGAATTTTCTTGCCCGAGTCGAGTATGAACGGAATACGGGCCTAAAATTTTGATTTCAGTTTTTCGGCCTACCTCATCCTGTTTTGGATAAAAATATTGCCGGGAAGAGGTTTTATAATTTTTTGAATTTTTTTACTATTTTTTTCGGAATTTTCTTTCCCGGGTCGAGTATGAACGGAATTTGGGACTAAAATTTTGTTTTCCCTTTTTCGGCCTATCTCATCTCGTTTAGGCTAAAAATAATGACGGTTTCATGTTTTATAAGTTTTTGAATTTTTTTACTATTTTTTTCGGAATATTCTTTCCTGGGTAGAGGATGAACGGAATTCGGGACTAAAATTTTGTTTTCATATTTTCAGCCTATCTCGTCCCCCGTTTTGTCTAAAAATAATGCCGAGAAGACGTTTTATTGATTTTTGAATTTTTTCACTTTTTTTTTCTGAATTTTCTTGCCCTGGTCGAGTATGAACGGAATTCGGGACTAAAATTTTGATTTCATTTTTTCGGCCTATCTCATCCCGTTTTGGCTAAAAATAATGCCGGGAAAAGGTTTTATAAATTTTTGAATTTTTTCACTATTTTTTTCTGAATTATCTTGCCCGGGTCGAGTATGAACGGAATTCGGGAATAAAATTTTGATTTCAGTTTTTCGGCCTACCTCATTCCGTTTTGGATAAAAATATTGCCGGAAAGAGGTTTTATAATTTTTTGAATTTTTTTCTATTTTTTTCGGAATTTTCTTTCCCGGGTCGAGTATGAACGGAATTTGGGACTAAAATTTTGTTTTCACTTTTTCGGCCTATCTCATTCCGTTTAGGCTAAAAATAATGACGGTTTCATGTTCTATAAGTTTTTGAATTTTTTTACTATTTTTTTCGGATTATTCTTTCCTGGGTATAGTATGAACGGAATTCGGAACTAAAATTTTGTTTTCACTTTTTCGGCCTATCTCATCCCCCGTTTTGTCTAAAAATAATTCCAGGAAGAGGTTTTATAAATTTTTGAATTTTTTCACTATTTTTTTCTGAATTTTCTTGCCCGGGTCGAGTATGAACGGAATTCGGGACTAAAATTTTGATTTCAGTTTTTCGGCCTATCTCCTCACGTTTTGGATAAAAATAATGCCGGGAAGCGGTTTTATAATTTTTTGAATTTTTTTACTATTTCTTTCGGAATATTCTTTCCCAGGTCGAGTATGAACGGAATTCGGGACTAAAATTTTGATTTCAGTTTTTCGGCCTATCTCATCCCGTTTTGGATAAAAATAATTTCGGGAAGAGGTTTTATAATTTTTTGAATTTTTTTACTATTTTTTTCAGAATTTTCTTTCCCGGGTAGAATATGAACGGAAATCGGGACTAAAATTTTGATTTCAGTTTTTCGGCCTACCTCATCCCGTTTTGGATAAAAATATTGCCGGGAAGAGGTTTTATAATTTTTTGAATTTTTTTACTATTTTTTTCGGAATTTTCTTTCCCGGGTCGAGTATGAACGGAATTTGGGACTAAAATGTTGTTTTCACTTTTTCGGCCTATCTCATCCCGTTTAGGCTAAAAATAATGACGGTTTCATGTTTTATAATTTTTTGATTTTTTTTACTATTTTTTCCGGAATATTATTTCCTGGGTAGAGTATGAACGGAATTCGGGAATAAAACTTTTTTTTTCACTTTTTCGGCCTATCTCATCCCCCGTTTTGTCTAAAAATAATGCCGGGAAGAGGTTTTATAAATTTTTGAATTTTTTCACTATTTTTTTCTGAATTTTCTTGCCCGGGCCGAGTATGAACGGAATTCGGGACTAAAATTTTGATTTCATTTTTTCGGCCTATCTCATCCCGTTTTGGCTAAAAGTAATGCCGGGAATAGGTTTTATAATTTTTTGAATTTTTTTACTATTTTTTTCAGAATTTTCTTTCCCGGGTCGAGTATGAACGGAATTCGGGACTAAAATTTTGATTTCAGTTTTTCGGCCTATCTCATCCCGTTTTGGCTAAAAGTAATGCCAGGAATAGGTTTTATAATTTTTTGAATTTTTTTACTATTTTTTTCAGAATTTTCTTTCCCGGGTAGAGTATGAACGGAATTCGGAACTAAAATTTTGTTTTCACTTTTTCGGCCTATCTCATCCCCCGTTTTGTCTAAAAATAATTCCAGGAAGAGGTTTTATAAATTTTTGAATTTTTTCACTATTTTTTTCTGAATTTTCTTGCCCGGGTCGAGTATGAACGGAATTCGGGACTAAAATTTTGACTTCAGTTTTTCGGCCTATCTCCTCACGTTTTGGATAAAAATAATGCCGGGAAGCGGTTTTATTATTTTTTGAATTTTTTTACTATTTCTTTCGGAATATTCTTTCCCAGGTCGAGTATGAACGGAATTCGGGACTAAAATTTTGATTTCAGTTTTTCGGCCTATCTCATCCCGTTTTGGATAAAAATAATTTCGGGAAGAGGTTTTATAATTTTTTGAATTTTTTTACTATTTTTTTCAGAATTTTCTTTCCCGGGTAGAATCTGAACGGAAATCGGGACTAAAATTTTGATTTCAGTTTTTCGGCCTACCTCATCCCGTTTTGGATAAAAATATTGCCGGGAAGAGGTTTTATAATTTTTTGAATTTTTTTACTATTTTTTTCGGAATTTTCTTTCCCGGGTCGAGTATGAACGGAATTTGGGACTAAAATTTTGTTTTCACTTTTTCGGCCTATCTCATCCCGTTTAGGCTAAAAATAATGACGGTTTCATGTTTTATAATTTTTTGATTTTTTTTACTATTTTTTTCGGAATATTATTTCCTGGGTAGAGTATGAACGGAATTCGGGAATAAAACTTTTTTTTCACTTTTTCGGCCTATCTCATCCCCCGTTTTGTCTAAAAATAATGCCGGGAAGAGGTTTTATAAATTTTTGAATTTTTTCACTATTTTTTTCTGAATTTTCTTGCCCGGGCCGAGTATGAACGGAATTCGGGACTAAAATTTTGATTTCATTTTTTCGGCCTATCTCATCCCGTTTTGGCTAAAAGTAATGCCGGGAATAGGTTTTATAATTTTTTGAATTTTTTTACTATTTTTTTCAGAATTTTCTTTCCCGGGTCGAGTATGAACGGAATTCGGGACTAAAATTTTCATTTCAGTTTTTCGGCCTATCTCATCCCGTTTTGGATAAAAATAATGCCGGGAAGACGTTTTATAATTTTTTGAATTTTTTTACTATTTTTTGCTCAATTTTCTTGCCCGGGTCGAGTATGAACGGAATTCGGGACTACAATTTTGATTTCAGTTTTTCGGCCTATCTCATCCCATTTTGGATAAAAATAATCCGGGAAGAGGTTTTATAATTTTTTTAATTTTTTTACTATTTTTTTAGAATATTCTTTCCCGGGTCGAGTATGAACGGAATTCGGGACTAAAATTTTGATTTCAGTTTTTCGGCCTATCTCATTCCGTTTTGGATAAAAATAATGCCGGGAATAGGTTTTATAATTTTTTGAATTTTTTTACTATTTTTTTCGGAATTTTCTTTCCAGGGTCGGGTATGTACGGAATTTGGGACTAAAATTATTTTTTTTCTTTTTCGGCCTACCTCATCCCGTTTTGGCTAAAAATAATGCCGGGAAGAGGTTTTACAATTTTTTGAATTTTTTTACTATTTTTTTCGGAATATTCTTTCCCGGGTCGAGTATGAACGGAATTTGGGACTAAAATTTTGATTTCAGTTTTTCGGCCTATCTCATCCCGTTTTTGCTAAAAATAATTTCGGGAAGAGGTTTTATAATTTTTTGAATTTTTTTACTATTTTTTTCAGAATTTTCTTTCCCGGGTCGAGTATGAACGGAATTCGGGACTAAAATTTTGATTTCAGTTTTTCGGCCTGTCTCATCCCGTTTTGGATAAAAATAATGCCGGGAAGAGGTTTTATAATTTTTTGAATTTTTTTACTATTTTTTGCTCAATTTTCTTGCCCGGGTCGAGTATGAACGGAATTCGGGACTACAATTTTGATTTCAGTTTTTCGGCCTATCTCATCCCATTTTGGATAAAAATAATCCGGGAAGAGGTTTTATAATTTTTTTAATTTTTTTACTATTTTTTTGGGAATTTTCTTTCCCGGGTCGAGTATGAACGGAATTTGGGACTAAAATTTTGTTTTCACTTTTTCGGCCTATCTCATCCCGTTTAGGCTAAAAATAATGACGGTTTCATGTTTTATAATTTTTTGATTTTTTTTACTATTTTTTTCGGAATATTATTTCCTGGGTAGAGTATGAACGGAATTCGGGAATAAAACTTTTTTTTTCACTTTTTCGGCCTATCTCATCCCCCGTTTTGTCTAAAAATAATGCCGGGAAGAGGTTTTATAAATTTTTGAATTTTTTCACAATTTTTTTCTGAATTTTCTTGCCCGGGCCGAGTATGAACGGAATTCGGGACTAAAATTTTGATTTCATTTTTTCGGCCTATCTCATCCCGTTTTGGCTAAAAGTAATGCCGGGAATAGGTTTTATAATTTTTTGAATTTTTTTACTATTTTTTTCAGAATTTTCTTCCCCGGGTCGAGTATGAACGGAATTCGGGACTAAAATTTTGATTTCAGTTTTTCGGCCTATCTCATCCCGTTTTGGCTAAAAGTAATGCCGGGAATAGGTTTTATAATTTTTTGAATTTTTTTACTATTTTTTTCAGAATTTTCTTTCCCGGGTAGAGTATGAACGGAATTCGGAACTAAAATTTTGTTTTCACTTTTTCGGCCTATCTCATCCCCCGTTTTGTCTAAAAATAATTCCAGGAAGAGGTTTTATAAATTTTTGAATTTTTTCACTATTTTTTTCTGAATTTTCTTGCCCGGGTCGAGTATGAACGGAATTCGGGACTAAAATTTTGATTTCAGTTTTTCGGCCTATCTCCTCACGTTTTGGATAAAAATAATGCCGGGAAGAGGTTTTATAATTTTTTGAATTTTTTTACTATTTTTTTCAGAATTTTCTTTCCCGGGTCGAGTATGAACGGAATTCGGGACTAAAATTTTGATTTCAGTTTTTCGGCCTGTCTCATCCCGTTTTGGATAAAAATAATGCCGGGAAGAGGTTTTATAATTTTTTGAATTTTTTTACTATTTTTTGCTCAATTTTCTTGCCCGGGTCGAGTATGAACGGAATTCGGGACTACAATTTTGATTTCAGTTTTTCGGCCTATCTCATCCCATTTTGGATAAAAATAATCCGGGAAGAGGTTTTATAATTTTTTTAATTTTTTTACTATTTTTTTAGAATATTCTTTCCCGGGTCGAGTATGAACGGAATTCGGGACTAAAATTTTGATTTCAGTTTTTCGGCCTATCTCATTCCGTTTTGGACAAAAATAATGCCGGGAATAGGTTTTATAATTTTTTGAATTTTTTTACTATTTTTTTCGGAATTTTCTTTCCAGGGTCGGGTATGTACGGAATTTGGGACTAAAATTATTTTTTTTCTTTTTCGGCCTACCTCATCCCGTTTTGGCTAAAAATAATGCCGGGAAGAGGTTTTACAATTTTTTGAATTTTTTTACTATTTTTTTCGGAATATTCTTTCCCGGGTCGAGTATGAACGGAATTTGGGACTAAAATTTTGATTTCAGTTTTTCGGCCTATCTCATCCCGTTTTGGCTAAAAATAACGCCGGGAAGGGGTTTTATAATTTCTTGAATTTTTTTACTATTTTTTTCTGAATTTTCTTTCCCGGGTCGACTATGAACGGAATTTGGGACTAAAATTTTGTTTTCACTTTTTCGGCCTATCTCATCCCGTTTTGGCTAAAAATAATGCCGGGTGGATGTTTTATAATTTTTTAAAATTTTATATTATTTTTTTTGGAATTTTCTTGCCCGGGTCGAGTATGAACGGAATTCGGGACTAAAATTTTGATCTCAATTTTTTGGCCTATCTCATCCCCGTTTTGGATAAAAATATTGCCAGGAAGAGGTTTTATAATTTTTTGAATTTTTTCACTTTTTTTTTTCGGAATTTTCTTTCCCGGGTCGAGTATAAACGGAATTTGGGACTAAAATTTTGTTTTCACTTTTTCGGCCTATCTCATCCCGTTTAGGCTAAAAATAATGACGGTTTCATGTTTTATAATTTTTTGATTTTTTTTACTATTTTTTTCGGAATATTATTTCCTGGGTAGAGTATGAACGGAATTCGGGAATAAAACTTTTTTTTTCACTTTTTCGGCCTATCTCATCCCCCGTTTTGTCTAAAAATAATGCCGGGAAGAGGTTTTATAAATTTTTGAATTTTTTCACAATTTTTTTCTGAATTTTCTTGCCCGGGCCGAGTATGAACGGAATTCGGGACTAAAATTTTGATTTCATTTTTTCGGCCTATCTCATCCCGTTTTGGCTAAAAGTAATGCCGGGAATAGGTTTATAATTTTTTGAATTTTTTTACTATTTTTTTCAGAATTTTCTTTCCCGGGTCGAGTATGAACGGAATTCGGGACTAAAATTTTGATTTCAGTTTTTCGGCCTATCTCATCCCGTTTTGGCTAAAAGTAATGCCGGGAATAGGTTTTATAATTTTTTGAATTTTTTTACTATTTTTTTCAGAATTTTCTTTCCCGGGTAGAGTATGAACGGAATTCGGAACTAAAATTTTGTTTTCACTTTTTCGGCCTATCTCATCCCCCGTTTTCTCTAAAAATAATTCCAGGAAGAGGTTTTATAAATTTTTGAATTTTTTCACTATTTTTTTTCTGAATTTTCTTGCCCGGGTCGAGTATGAACGGAATTCGGGACTAAAATTTTGATTTCAGTTTTTCGGCCTATCTCCTCACGTTTTGGATAAAAATAATGCCGGGAAGCGGTTTTATTATTTTTTGAATTTTTTTACTATTTCTTTCGGAATATTCTTTCCCAGGTCGAGTATGAACGGAATTCGGGACTAAAATTTTGATTTCAGTTTTTCGGCCTATCTCATCCCGTTTTGGATAAAAATAATTTCGGGAAGAGGTTTTATAATTTTTTGAATTTTTTTACTATTTTTTTCAGAATTTTCTATCCCGGGTAGAATATGAACGAAAATCGGGACTAAAATTTTGATTTCAGTTTTTCGGCCTACCTCATCCCGTTTTGGATAAAAATATTGCCGGGAAGAGGTTTTATAATTTTTTGAATTTTTTTACTATTTTTTTCGGAATTTTCTTTCCCGGGTCGAGTATGAACGGAATTTGGGACTAAAATTTTGTTTTCACTTTTTCGGCCTATCTCATCCCGTTTAGGCTAAAAATAATGACGGTTTCATGTTTTATAATTTTTTGATTTTTTTTACTATTTTTTCCGGAATATTATTTCCTGGGTAGAGTATGAACGGAATTCGGGAATAAAACTTTTTTTTCACTTTTTCGGCCTATCTCATC
Organism: Quercus berberidifolia; assembly: GCA_028535905.1. Classification (NCBI taxonomy): domain Eukaryota; kingdom Viridiplantae; phylum Streptophyta; class Magnoliopsida; order Fagales; family Fagaceae; genus Quercus; species Quercus berberidifolia. The sequence goes on from JAPQVW010000001.1 coordinate 43,355,092, forward strand.
CCCCGTTTTGTCTAAAAATAATGCCGGGAAGAGGTTTTATAAATTTTTGAATTTTTTCACTATTTTTTTCTGAATTTTCTTGCCCGGGCCGAGTATGAACGGAATTCGGGACTAAAATTTTGATTTCATTTTTTCGGCCTATCTCATCCCGTTTTGGCTAAAAGTAATGCCGGGAATAGGTTTTATAATTTTTTGAATTTTTTTACTATTTTTTTCAGAATTTTCTTTCCCGGGTCGAGTATGAACGGAATTCGGGACTAAAATTTTGATTTCAGTTTTTCGGCCTATCTCATCCCGTTTTGGCTAAAAGTAATGACGGGAATAGGTTTTATAATTTTTTGAATTTTTTTACTATTTTTTTCAGAATTTTCTTTCCCGGGTAGAGTATGAACGGAATTCGGAACTAAAATTTTGTTTTCACTTTTTCGGCCTATCTCATCCCCCGTTTTGTCTAAAAATAATTCCAGGAAGAGGTTTTATAAATTTTTGAATTTTTTCACTATTTTTTTCTGAATTTTCTTGCCCGGGTCGAGTATGAACGGAATTCGGGACTAAAATTTTGATTTCAGTTTTTCGGCCTATCTCCTCACGTTTTGGATAAAAATAATGCCGGGAAGCGGTTTTATTATTTTTTGAATTTTTTTACTATTTCTTTCGGAATATTCTTTCCCAGGTCGAGTATGAACGGAATTCGGGACTAAAATTTTGATTTCAGTTTTTCGGCCTATCTCATCCCGTTTTGGATAAAAATAATTTCGGGAAGAGGTTTTATAATTTTTTGAATTTTTTTACTATTTTTTTCAGAATTTTCTTTCCCAGGTAGAATATGAACGGAAATCGGGACTAAAATTTTGATTTCAGTTTTTCGGCCTACCTCATCCCGTTTTGGATAAAAATATTGCCGGGAAGAGGTTTTATAATTTTTTGAATTTTTTTACTATTTTTTTCGGAATTTTCTTTCCCGGGTCGAGTATGAACGGAATTTGGGACTAAAATTTTGTTTTCACTTTTTCGGCCTATCTCATCCCGTTTAGGCTAAAAATAATGACGGTTTCATGTTTTATAATTTTTTGATTTTTTTTACTATTTTTTTCGGAATATTATTTCCTGGGTAGAGTATGAACGGAATTCGGGAATAAAACTTTTTTTTCACTTTTTCGGCCTATCTCATCCCCCGTTTTGTCTAAAAATAATGCCGGGAAGAGGTTCTATAAATTTTTGAATTTTTTCACTATTTTTTTCTGAATTTTCTTGCCCGGACCGAGTATGAACGGAATTCGGGACTAAAATTTTGATTTCATTTTTTCGGCCTATCTCATCCCGTTTTGGCTAAAAGTAATGCCGGGAATAGGTTTTATAATTTTTTGAATTTTTTTACTATTTTTTTCAGAATTTTCTTTCCCGGGTCGAGTATGAACGGAATTCGGGACTAAAATTTTCATTTCAGTTTTTCGGCCTATCTCATCCCGTTTTGGATAAAAATAATGCCGGGAAGACGTTTTATAATTTTTTGAATTTTTTTACTATTTTTTGCTCAATTTTCTTGCCCGGGTCGAGTATGAACGGAATTCGGGACTACAATTTTGATTTCAGTTTTTCGGCCTATCTCATCCCATTTTGGATAAAAATAATCCGGGAAGAGGTTTTATAATTTTTTTAATTTTTTTACTATTTTTTTAGAATATTCTTTCCCGGGTCGAGTATGAACGGAATTCGGGACTAAAATTTTGATTTCAGTTTTTCGGCCTATCTCATTCCGTTTTGGATAAAAATAATGCCGGGAATAGGTTTTATAATTTTTTTAATTTTTTTACTATTTTTTTCGGAATTTTCTTTCCAGGGTCGGGTATGTACGGAATTTGGGACTAAAATTATTTTTTTTCTTTTTCGGCCTACCTCATCCCGTTTTGGCTAAAAAAAATGCCGGGAAGAGGTTTTACAATTTTTTGAATTTTTTTACTATTTTTTTCGGAATATTCTTTCCCGGGTCGAGTATGAACGGAATTTGGGACTAAAATTTTGATTTCAGTTTTTCGGCCTATCTCATCCCGTTTTGGATAAAAATAATTTCGGGAAGTGGTTTTATAATTTTTTGAATTTTTTTACTATTTTTTTCAGAATTTTCTTTCCCGGGTCGAGTATGAACGGAATTCGGGACTAAAATTTTGATTTCAGTTTTTCGGCCTGTCTCATCCCGTTTTGGATAAAAATAATGCCGGGAAGAGGTTTTATAATTTTTTGAATTTTTTTACTATTTTTTGCTCTATTTTCTTGCCCGGGTCGAGTATGAACGGAATTCGGGACTACAATTTTGATTTCAGTTTTTCGGCCTATCTCATCCCATTTTGGATAAAAATAATCCGGGAAGAGGTTTTATAATTTTTTTTAATTTTTTTACTATTTTTTTGGGAATTTTCTTTCCCGGGTCGAGTATGAACGGAATTTGGGACTAAAATTTTGTTTTCACTTTTTCGGCCTATCTCATCCCGTTTAGGCTAAAAATAATGACGGTTTCATGTTTTATAATTTTTTGATTTTTTTTACTATTTTTTTCGGAATATTATTTCCTGGGTAGAGTATGAACTGAATTCGGGAATAAAACTTTTTTTTTCACTTTTTCGGTCTATCTCATCCCCCGTTTTGTCTAAAAATAATGCCGGGAAGAGGTTTTATAAATTTTTGAATTTTTTCACAATTTTTTTCTGAATTTTCTTGCCCGGGCCGAGTATGAACGGAATTCGGGACTAAAATTTTGATTTCATTTTTTCGGCCTATCTCATCCCGTTTTGGCTAAAAGTAATGCCGGGAATAGGTTTTATAATTTTTTGAATTTTTTTACTATTTTTTTCAGAATTTTCTTTCCCGGGTCGAGTATGAACGGAATTCGGGACTAAAATTTTGATTTCAGTTTTTCGGCCTATCTCATCCCGTTTTGGCTAAAAGTAATGCCGGGAATAGGTTTTATAATTTTTTGAATTTTTTTACTATTTTTTTCAGAATTTTCTTTCCCGGGTAGAGTATGAACGGAATTCGGAACTAAAATTTTGTTTTCACTTTTTCGGCCTATCTCATCCCCCGTTTTGTCTAAAAATAATTCCAGGAAGAGGTTTTATAAATTTTTGAATTTTTTCACTATTTTTTTCTGAATTTTCTTGCCCGGGTCGAGTATGAACGGAATTCGGGACTAAAATTTTGATTTCAGTTTTTCGGCCTATCTCCTCACGTTTTGGATAAAAATAATGCCGGGAAGCGGTTTTATTATTTTTTGAATTTTTTTACTATTTCTTTCGGAATATTCTTTCCCAGGTCGAGTATGAACGGAATTCGGGACTAAAATTTTGATTTCAGTTTTTCGGCCTATCTCATCCCGTTTTGGATAAAAATAATTTCGGGAAGAGGTTTTATAATTTTTTGAATTTTTTTACTATTTTTTTCAGAATTTTCTTTCCCGGGTAGAATATGAACGGAAATCGGGACTAAAATTTTGATTTCAGTTTTTCGGCCTACCTCATCCCGTTGTGGATAAAATATTGCCGGGAAGAGGTTTTATAATTTTTTGAATTTTTTTACTATTTTTTTCGGAATTTTCTTTCCCGGGTCGAGTATGAACGGAATTTGGGACTAAAATTTTGTTTTCACTTTTTCGGCCTATCTCATCCCGTTTAGGCTAAAAATAATGACGGTTTCATGTTTTATAATTTTTTGATTTTTTTTACTATTTTTTTCGGAATATTATTTCCTGGGTAGAGTATGAACGGAATTCGGGAATAAAACTTTTTTTTCACTTTTTCGGCCTATCTCATCCCCCGTTTTGTCTAAAAATAATGCCGGGAAGAGGTTTTATAAATTTTTGAATTTTTTCACTATTTTTTTCTGAATTTTCTTGCCCGGGCCGAGTATGAACGGAATTCGGGACTAAAATTTTGATTTCATTTTTTCGGCCTATCTCATCCCGTTTTGGCTAAAAGTAATGCCGGGAATAGGTTTTATAATTTTTTGAATTTTTTTACTATTTTTTTCAGAATTTTCTTTCCCGGGTCGAGTATGAACGGAATTCGGGACTAAAATTTTCATTTCAGTTTTTCGGCCTATCTCATCCCGTTTTGGATAAAAATAATGCCGGGAAGACGTTTTATAATTTTTTGAATTTTTTTACTATTTTTTGCTCAATTTTCTTGCCCGGGTCGAGTATGAACGGAATTCGGGACTACAATTTTGATTTCAGTTTTTCGGCCTATCTCATCCCATTTTGGATAAAAATAATCCGGGAAGAGGTTTTATAATTTTTTTAATTCTTTTACTATTTTTTTAGAATATTCTTTCCCGGGTCGAGTATGAACGGAATTCGGGACTAAAATTTTGATTTCAGTTTTTCGGCCTATCTCATTCCGTTTTGGATAAAAATAATGCCGGGAATAGGTTTTATAATTTTTTGAATTTTTTTACTATTTTTTTCGGAATTTTCTTTCCAGGGTCGGGTATGTACGGAATTTGGGACTAAAATTATTTTTTTTCTTTTTCGGCCTACCTCATCCCGTTTTGGCTAAAAATAATGCCGGGAAGAGGTTTTACAATTTTTTGAATTTTTTTACTATTTTTTTCGGAATATTCTTTCCCGGGTCGAGTATGAACGGAATTTGGGACTAAAATTTTGATTTCAGTTTTTCGGCCTATCTCATCCCGTTTTGGATAAAAATAATTTCGGGAAGAGGTTTTATAATTTTTTGAATTTTTTTACTATTTTTTTCAGAATTTTCTTTCCCGGGTCGAGTATGAACGGAATTCGGGACTAAAATTTTGATTTCAGTTTTTCGGCCTGTCTCATCCCGTTTTGGATAAAAATAATGCCGGGAAGAGGTTTTATAATTTTTTGAATTTTTTTACTATTTTTTGCTCAATTTTCTTGCCCGGGTCGAGTATGAACGGAATTCGGGACTACAATTTTGATTTCAGTTTTTCGGCCTATCTCATCCCATTTTGGATAAAAATAATCCGGGAAGAGGTTTTATAATTTTTTTAATTTTTTTACTATTTTTTTAGAATATTCTTTCCCGGGTCGAGTATGAACGGAATTCGGGACTAAAATTTTGATTTCAGTTTTTCGGCCTATCTCATTCCGTTTTGGACAAAAATAATGCCGGGAATAGGTTTTATAATTTTTTGAATTTTTTTACTATTTTTTTCGGAATTTTCTTTCCAGGGTCGGGTATGTACGGAATTTGGGACTAAAATTATTTTTTTTCTTTTTCGGCCTACCTCATCCCGTTTTGGCTAAAAATAATGCCGGGAAGAGGTTTTACAATTTTTTGAATTTTTTTACTATTTTTTTCGGAATATTCTTTCCCGGGTCGAGTATGAACGGAATTTGGGACTAAAATTTTGATTTCAGTTTTTCGGCCTATCTCATCCCGTTTTGGCTAAAAATAACGCCGGGAAGAGGTTTTATAATTTCTTGAATTTTTTTACTATTTTTTTCTGAATTTTCTTTCCCGGGTCGACTATGAACGGAATTTGGGACTAAAATTTTGTTTTCACTTTTTCGGCCTATCTCATCCCGTTTTGGCTAAAAATAATGCCGGGTGGATGTTTTATAATTTTTTAAAATTTTATATTATTTTTTTTGGAATTTTCTTGCCCGGGTCGAGTATGAACGGAATTCGGGACTAAAATTTTGATCTCAATTTTTTGGCCTATCTCATCCCCGTTTTGGATAAAAATATTGCCAGGAAGAGGTTTTATAATTTTTTGAATTTTTTCACTTTTTTTTTCGGAATTTTCTTTCCCGGGTCGAGTATAAACGGAATTTGGGACTAAAATTTTGTTTTCACTTTTTCGGCCTATCTCATCCCGTTTAGGCTAAAAATAATGACGGTTTCATGTTTTATAATTTTTTGATTTTTTTTACTATTTTTTTCGGAATATTATTTCCTTGGTAGAGTATGAACGGAATTCGGGAATAAAACTTTTTTTTTCACTTTTTCGGCCTATCTCATCCCCCGTTTTGTCTAAAAATAATGCCGGGAAGAGGTTTTATAAATTTTTGAATTTTTTCACAATTTTTTTCTGAATTTTCTTGCCCGGGCCGAGTATGAACGGAATTCGGGACTAAAATTTTGATTTCATTTTTTCGGGCCTATCTCATCCCGTTTTGGCTAAAAGTAATGACGGGAATAGGTTTTATAATTTTTTGAATTTTTTTACTATTTTTTTCAGAATTTTCTTTCCCGGGTCGAGTATGAACGGAATTCGGGACTAAAATTTTGATTTCAGTTTTTCGGCCTATCTCATCCCGTTTTGGCTAAAAGTAATGCCGGGAATAGGTTTTATAATTTTTTGAATTTTTTTACTATTTTTTTCAGAATTTTCTTTCCCGGGTAGAGTATGAACGGAATTCGGAACTAAAATTTTGTTTTCACATTTTCGGCCTATCTCATCCCCCGTTTTCTCTAAAAATAATTCCAGGAAGAGGTTTTATAAATTTTTGAATTTTTTCACTATTTTTTTCTGAATTTTCTTGCCCGGGTCGAGTATGAACGGAATTCGGGACTAAAATTTTGATTTCAGTTTTTCGGCCTATCTCCTCACGTTTTGGATAAAAATAATGCCGGGAAGCGGTTTTATTATTTTTTGAATTTTTTTACTATTTCTTTCGGAATATTCTTTCCCAGGTCGAGTATGAACGGAATTCGGGACTAAAATTTTGATTTCAGTTTTTCGGCCTATCTCATCCCGTTTTGGATAAAAATAATTTCGGGAAGAGGTTTTATAATTTTTTGAATTTTTTTACTATTTTTTTCAGAATTTTCTTTCCCGGGTAGAATATGAACGGAAATCGGGACTAAAATTTTGATTTCAGTTTTTCGGCCTACCTCATCCCGTTTTGGATAAAAATATTGCCGGGAAGAGGTTTTATAATTTTTTGAATTTTTTTACTATTTTTTTCAGAATTTTCTTTCCCGGGTCGAGTATGAACGGAATTCGGGACTAAAATTTTGATTTCAGTTTTTCGGCCTGTCTCATCCCGTTTTGGATAAAAATAATGCCGGGAAGAGGTTTTATAATTTTTTGAATTTTTTTACTATTTTTTGCTCAATTTTCTTGCCCGGGTCGAGTATGAACGGAATTCGGGACTACAATTTTGATTTCAGTTTTTCGGCCTATCTCATCCCATTTTGGATAAAAATAATCCGGGAAGAGGTTTTATAATTTTTTTAATTTTTTTACTATTTTTTTGGGAATTTTCTTTCCCGGGTCGAGTATGAACGGAATTTGGGACTAAAATTTTGTTTTCACTTTTTCGGCCTATCTCATCCCGTTTAGGCTAAAAATAATGACGGTTTCATGTTTTATAATTTTTTGATTTTTTTTACTATTTTTTTCGGAATATTATTTCCTGGGTAGAGTATGAACGGAATTCGGGAATAAAACTTTTTTTTTCACTTTTTCGGCCTATCTCATCCCCCGTTTTGTCTAAAAATAATGCCGGGAAGAGGTTTTATAAATTTTTGAATTTTTTCACAATTTTTTTCTGAATTTTCTTGCCCGGGCCGAGTATGAACGGAATTCGGGACTAAAATTTTGATTTCATTTTTTCGGCCTATCTCATCCCGTTTTGGCTAAAAGTAATGCCGGGAATAGGTTTTATAATTTTTTGAATTTTTTTACTATTTTTTTCAGAATTTTCTTCCCCGGGTCGAGTATGAACGGAATTCGGGACTAAAATTTTGATTTCAGTTTTTCGGCCTATCTCATCCCGTTTTGGCTAAAAGTAATGCCGGGAATAGGTTTTATAATTTTTTGAATTTTTTTACTATTTTTTTCAGAATTTTCTTTCCCGGGTAGAGTATGAACGGAATTCGGAACTAAAATTTTGTTTTCACTTTTTCGGCCTATCTCATCCCCCGTTTTGTCTAAAAATAATTCCAGGAAGAGGTTTTATAAATTTTTGAATTTTTTCACTATTTTTTTCTGAATTTTCTTGCCCGGGTCGAGTATGAACGGAATTCGGGACTAAAATTTTGATTTCAGTTTTTCGGCCTATCTCCTCACGTTTTGGATAAAAATAATGCCGGGAAGAGGTTTTATAATTTTTTGAATTTTTTTACTATTTTTTTCAGAATTTTCTTTCCCGGGTCGAGTATGAACGGAATTCGGGACTAAAATTTTGATTTCAGTTTTTCGGCCTGTCTCATCCCGTTTTGGATAAAAATAATGCCGGGAAGAGGTTTTATAATTTTTTGAATTTTTTTACTATTTTTTGCTCAATTTTCTTGCCCGGGTCGAGTATGAACGGAATTCGGGACTACAATTTTGATTTCAGTTTTTCGGCCTATCTCATCCCATTTTGGATAAAAATAATCCGGGAAGAGGTTTTATAATTTTTTTAATTTTTTTACTATTTTTTTAGAATATTCTTTCCCGGGTCGAGTATGAACGGAATTCGGGACTAAAATTTTGATTTCAGTTTTTCGGCCTATCTCATTCCGTTTTGGACAAAAATAATGCCGGGAATAGGTTTTATAATTTTTTGAATTTTTTTACTATTTTTTTCGGAATTTTCTTTCCAGGGTCGGGTATGTACGGAATTTGGGACTAAAATTATTTTTTTTCTTTTTCGGCCTACCTCATCCCGTTTTGGCTAAAAATAATGCCGGGAAGAGGTTTTACAATTTTTTGAATTTTTTTACTATTTTTTTCGGAATATTCTTTCCCGGGTCGAGTATGAACGGAATTTGGGACTAAAATTTTGATTTCAGTTTTTCGGCCTATCTCATCCCGTTTTGGCTAAAAATAACGCCGGGAAGGGGTTTTATAATTTCTTGAATTTTTTTACTATTTTTTTCTGAATTTTCTTTCCCGGGTCGACTATGAACGGAATTTGGGACTAAAATTTTGTTTTCACTTTTTCGGCCTATCTCATCCCGTTTTGGCTAAAAATAATGCCGGGTGGATGTTTTATAATTTTTTAAAATTTTATATTATTTTTTTTGGAATTTTCTTGCCCGGGTCGAGTATGAACGGAATTCGGGACTAAAATTTTGATCTCAATTTTTTGGCCTATCTCATCCCCGTTTTGGATAAAAATATTGCCAGGAAGAGGTTTTATAATTTTTTGAATTTTTTCACTTTTTTTTTTCGGAATTTTCTTTCCCGGGTCGAGTATAAACGGAATTTGGGACTAAAATTTTGTTTTCACTTTTTCGGCCTATCTCATCCCGTTTAGGCTAAAAATAATGACGGTTTCATGTTTTATAATTTTTTGATTTTTTTTACTATTTTTTTCGGAATATTATTTCCTGGGTAGAGTATGAACGGAATTCGGGAATAAAACTTTTTTTTTCACTTTTTCGGCCTATCTCATCCCCCGTTTTGTCTAAAAATAATGCCGGGAAGAGGTTTTATAAATTTTTGAATTTTTTCACAATTTTTTTCTGAATTTTCTTGCCCGGGCCGAGTATGAACGGAATTCGGGACTAAAATTTTGATTTCATTTTTTCGGCCTATCTCATCCCGTTTTGGCTAAAAGTAATGCCGGGAATAGGTTTATAATTTTTTGAATTTTTTTACTATTTTTTTCAGAATTTTCTTTCCCGGGTCGAGTATGAACGGAATTCGGGACTAAAATTTTGATTTCAGTTTTTCGGCCTATCTCATCCCGTTTTGGCTAAAAGTAATGCCGGGAATAGGTTTTATAATTTTTTGAATTTTTTTACTATTTTTTTCAGAATTTTCTTTCCCGGGTAGAGTATGAACGGAATTCGGAACTAAAATTTTGTTTTCACTTTTTCGGCCTATCTCATCCCCCGTTTTCTCTAAAAATAATTCCAGGAAGAGGTTTTATAAATTTTTGAATTTTTTCACTATTTTTTTTCTGAATTTTCTTGCCCGGGTCGAGTATGAACGGAATTCGGGACTAAAATTTTGATTTCAGTTTTTCGGCCTATCTCCTCACGTTTTGGATAAAAATAATGCCGGGAAGCGGTTTTATTATTTTTTGAATTTTTTTACTATTTCTTTCGGAATATTCTTTCCCAGGTCGAGTATGAACGGAATTCGGGACTAAAATTTTGATTTCAGTTTTTCGGCCTATCTCATCCCGTTTTGGATAAAAATAATTTCGGGAAGAGGTTTTATAATTTTTTGAATTTTTTTACTATTTTTTTCAGAATTTTCTATCCCGGGTAGAATATGAACGGAAATCGGGACTAAAATTTTGATTTCAGTTTTTCGGCCTACCTCATCCCGTTTTGGATAAAAATATTGCCGGGAAGAGGTTTTATAATTTTTTGAATTTTTTTACTATTTTTTTCGGAATTTTCTTTCCCGGGTCGAGTATGAACGGAATTTGGGACTAAAATTTTGTTTTCACTTTTTCGGCCTATCTCATCCCGTTTAGGCTAAAAATAATGACGGTTTCATGTTTTATAATTTTTTGATTTTTTTTACTATTTTTTCCGGAATATTATTTCCTGGGTAGAGTATGAACGGAATTCGGGAATAAAACTTTTTTTTCACTTTTTCGGCCTATCTCATCCCCCGTTTTGTCTAAAAATAATGCCGGGAAGAGGTTTTATAAATTTTTGAATTTTTTCACTATTTTTTTCTGAATTTTCTTGCCCGGGCCGAGTATGAACGGAATTCGGGACTAAAATTTTGATTTCATTTTTTCGGCCTATCTCATCCCGTTTTGGCTAAAAGTAATGCCGGGAATAGGTTTTATAATTTTTTGAATTTTTTTACTATTTTTTTCAGAATTTTCTTTCCCGGGTCGAGTATGAACGGAATTCGGGACTAAAATTTTGATTTCAGTTTTTCGGCCTATCTCATCCCGTTTTGGCTAAAAGTAATGACGGGAATAGGTTTTATAATTTTTTGAATTTTTTTACTATTTTTTTCAGAATTTTCTTTCCCGGGTAGAGTATGAACGGAATTCGGAACTAAAATTTTGTTTTCACTTTTTCGGCCTATCTCATCCCCCGTTTTGTCTAAAAATAATTCCAGGAAGAGGTTTTATAAATTTTTGAATTTTTTCACTATTTTTTTCTGAATTTTCTTGCCCGGGTCGAGTATGAACGGAATTCGGGACTAAAATTTTGATTTCAGTTTTTCGGCCTATCTCCTCACGTTTTGGATAAAAATAATGCCGGGAAGCGGTTTTATTATTTTTTGAATTTTTTTACTATTTCTTTCGGAATATTCTTTCCCAGGTCGAGTATGAACGGAATTCGGGACTAAAATTTTGATTTCAGTTTTTCGGCCTATCTCATCCCGTTTTGGATAAAAATAATTTCGGGAAGAGGTTTTATAATTTTTTGAATTTTTTTACTATTTTTTTCAGAATTTTCTTTCCCAGGTAGAATATGAACGGAAATCGGGACTAAAATTTTGATTTCAGTTTTTCGGCCTACCTCATCCCGTTTTGGATAAAAATATTGCCGGGAAGAGGTTTTATAATTTTTTGAATTTTTTTACTATTTTTTTCGGAATTTTCTTTCCCGGGTCGAGTATGAACGGAATTTGGGACTAAAATTTTGTTTTCACTTTTTCGGCCTATCTCATCCCGTTTAGGCTAAAAATAATGACGGTTTCATGTTTTATAATTTTTTGATTTTTTTTACTATTTTTTTCGGAATATTATTTCCTGGGTAGAGTATGAACGGAATTCGGGAATAAAACTTTTTTTTCACTTTTTCGGCCTATCTCATCCCCCGTTTTGTCTAAAAATAATGCCGGGAAGAGGTTCTATAAATTTTTGAATTTTTTCACTATTTTTTTCTGAATTTTCTTGCCCGGACCGAGTATGAACGGAATTCGGGACTAAAATTTTGATTTCATTTTTTCGGCCTATCTCATCCCGTTTTGGCTAAAAGTAATGCCGGGAATAGGTTTTATAATTTTTTGAATTTTTTTACTATTTTTTTCAGAATTTTCTTTCCCGGGTCGAGTATGAACGGAATTCGGGACTAAAATTTTCATTTCAGTTTTTCGGCCTATCTCATCCCGTTTTGGATAAAAATAATGCCGGGAAGACGTTTTATAATTTTTTGAATTTTTTTACTATTTTTTGCTCAATTTTCTTGCCCGGGTCGAGTATGAACGGAATTCGGGACTACAATTTTGATTTCAGTTTTTCGGCCTATCTCATCCCATTTTGGATAAAAATAATCCGGGAAGAGGTTTTATAATTTTTTTAATTTTTTTACTATTTTTTTAGAATATTCTTTCCCGGGTCGAGTATGAACGGAATTCGGGACTAAAATTTTGATTTCAGTTTTTCGGCCTATCTCATTCCGTTTTGGATAAAAATAATGCCGGGAATAGGTTTTATAATTTTTTTAATTTTTTTACTATTTTTTTCGGAATTTTCTTTCCAGGGTCGGGTATGTACGGAATTTGGGACTAAAATTATTTTTTTTCTTTTTCGGCCTACCTCATCCCGTTTTGGCTAAAAAAAATGCCGGGAAGAGGTTTTACAATTTTTTGAATTTTTTTACTATTTTTTTCGGAATATTCTTTCCCGGGTCGAGTATGAACGGAATTTGGGACTAAAATTTTGATTTCAGTTTTTCGGCCTATCTCATCCCGTTTTGGATAAAAATAATTTCGGGAAGTGGTTTTATAATTTTTTGAATTTTTTTACTATTTTTTTCAGAATTTTCTTTCCCGGGTCGAGTATGAACGGAATTCGGGACTAAAATTTTGATTTCAGTTTTTCGGCCTGTCTCATCCCGTTTTGGATAAAAATAATGCCGGGAAGAGGTTTTATAATTTTTTGAATTTTTTTACTATTTTTTGCTCTATTTTCTTGCCCGGGTCGAGTATGAACGGAATTCGGGACTACAATTTTGATTTCAGTTTTTCGGCCTATCTCATCCCATTTTGGATAAAAATAATCCGGGAAGAGGTTTTATAATTTTTTTTAATTTTTTTACTATTTTTTTGGGAATTTTCTTTCCCGGGTCGAGTATGAACGGAATTTGGGACTAAAATTTTGTTTTCACTTTTTCGGCCTATCTCATCCCGTTTAGGCTAAAAATAATGACGGTTTCATGTTTTATAATTTTTTGATTTTTTTTACTATTTTTTTCGGAATATTATTTCCTGGGTAGAGTATGAACTGAATTCGGGAATAAAACTTTTTTTTTCACTTTTTCGGTCTATCTCATCCCCCGTTTTGTCTAAAAATAATGCCGGGAAGAGGTTTTATAAATTTTTGAATTTTTTCACAATTTTTTTCTGAATTTTCTTGCCCGGGCCGAGTATGAACGGAATTCGGGACTAAAATTTTGATTTCATTTTTTCGGCCTATCTCATCCCGTTTTGGCTAAAAGTAATGCCGGGAATAGGTTTTATAATTTTTTGAATTTTTTTACTATTTTTTTCAGAATTTTCTTTCCCGGGTCGAGTATGAACGGAATTCGGGACTAAAATTTTGATTTCAGTTTTTCGGCCTATCTCATCCCGTTTTGGCTAAAAGTAATGCCGGGAATAGGTTTTATAATTTTTTGAATTTTTTTACTATTTTTTTCAGAATTTTCTTTCCCGGGTAGAGTATGAACGGAATTCGGAACTAAAATTTTGTTTTCACTTTTTCGGCCTATCTCATCCCCCGTTTTGTCTAAAAATAATTCCAGGAAGAGGTTTTATAAATTTTTGAATTTTTTCACTATTTTTTTCTGAATTTTCTTGCCCGGGTCGAGTATGAACGGAATTCGGGACTAAAATTTTGATTTCAGTTTTTCGGCCTATCTCCTCACGTTTTGGATAAAAATAATGCCGGGAAGCGGTTTTATTATTTTTTGAATTTTTTTACTATTTCTTTCGGAATATTCTTTCCCAGGTCGAGTATGAACGGAATTCGGGACTAAAATTTTGATTTCAGTTTTTCGGCCTATCTCATCCCGTTTTGGATAAAAATAATTTCGGGAAGAGGTTTTATAATTTTTTGAATTTTTTTACTATTTTTTTCAGAATTTTCTTTCCCGGGTAGAATATGAACGGAAATCGGGACTAAAATTTTGATTTCAGTTTTTCGGCCTACCTCATCCCGTTGTGGATAAAATATTGCCGGGAAGAGGTTTTATAATTTTTTGAATTTTTTTACTATTTTTTTCGGAATTTTCTTTCCCGGGTCGAGTATGAACGGAATTTGGGACTAAAATTTTGTTTTCACTTTTTCGGCCTATCTCATCCCGTTTAGGCTAAAAATAATGACGGTTTCATGTTTTATAATTTTTTGATTTTTTTTACTATTTTTTTCGGAATATTATTTCCTGGGTAGAGTATGAACGGAATTCGGGAATAAAACTTTTTTTTCACTTTTTCGGCCTATCTCATCCCCCGTTTTGTCTAAAAATAATGCCGGGAAGAGGTTTTATAAATTTTTGAATTTTTTCACTATTTTTTTCTGAATTTTCTTGCCCGGGCCGAGTATGAACGGAATTCGGGACTAAAATTTTGATTTCATTTTTTCGGCCTATCTCATCCCGTTTTGGCTAAAAGTAATGCCGGGAATAGGTTTTATAATTTTTTGAATTTTTTTACTATTTTTTTCAGAATTTTCTTTCCCGGGTCGAGTATGAACGGAATTCGGGACTAAAATTTTCATTTCAGTTTTTCGGCCTATCTCATCCCGTTTTGGATAAAAATAATGCCGGGAAGACGTTTTATAATTTTTTGAATTTTTTTACTATTTTTTGCTCAATTTTCTTGCCCGGGTCGAGTATGAACGGAATTCGGGACTACAATTTTGATTTCAGTTTTTCGGCCTATCTCATCCCATTTTGGATAAAAATAATCCGGGAAGAGGTTTTATAATTTTTTTAATTTTTTTACTATTTTTTTAGAATATTCTTTCCCGGGTCGAGTATGAACGGAATTCGGGACTAAAATTTTGATTTCAGTTTTTCGGCCTATCTCATTCCGTTTTGGATAAAAATAATGCCGGGAATAGGTTTTATAATTTTTTGAATTTTTTTACTATTTTTTTCGGAATTTTCTTTCCAGGGTCGGGTATGTACGGAATTTGGGACTAAAATTATTTTTTTTCTTTTTCGGCCTACCTCATCCCGTTTTGGCTAAAAATAATGCCGGGAAGAGGTTTTACAATTTTTTGAATTTTTTTACTATTTTTTTCGGAATATTCTTTCCCGGGTCGAGTATGAACGGAATTTGGGACTAAAATTTTGATTTCAGTTTTTCGGCCTATCTCATCCCGTTTTGGATAAAAATAATTTCGGGAAGAGGTTTTATAATTTTTTGAATTTTTTTACTATTTTTTTCAGAATTTTCTTTCCCGGGTCGAGTATGAACGGAATTCGGGACTAAAATTTTGATTTCAGTTTTTCGGCCTGTCTCATCCCGTTTTGGATAAAAATAATGCCGGGAAGAGGTTTTATAATTTTTTGAATTTTTTTACTATTTTTTGCTCAATTTTCTTGCCCGGGTCGAGTATGAACGGAATTCGGGACTACAATTTTGATTTCAGTTTTTCGGCCTATCTCATCCCATTTTGGATAAAAATAATCCGGGAAGAGGTTTTATAATTTTTTTAATTTTTTTACTATTTTTTTAGAATATTCTTTCCCGGGTCGAGTATGAACGGAATTCGGGACTAAAATTTTGATTTCAGTTTTTCGGCCTATCTCATTCCGTTTTGGACAAAAATAATGCCGGGAATAGGTTTTATAATTTTTTGAATTTTTTTACTATTTTTTTCGGAATTTTCTTTCCAGGGTCGGGTATGTACGGAATTTGGGACTAAAATTATTTTTTTTCTTTTTCGGCCTACCTCATCCCGTTTTGGCTAAAAATAATGCCGGGAAGAGGTTTTACAATTTTTTGAATTTTTTTACTATTTTTTTCGGAATATTCTTTCCCGGGTCGAGTATGAACGGAATTTGGGACTAAAATTTTGATTTCAGTTTTTCGGCCTATCTCATCCCGTTTTGGCTAAAAATAACGCCGGGAAGAGGTTTTATAATTTCTTGAATTTTTTTACTATTTTTTTCTGAATTTTCTTTCCCGGGTCGACTATGAACGGAATTTGGGACTAAAATTTTGTTTTCACTTTTTCGGCCTATCTCATCCCGTTTTGGCTAAAAATAATGCCGGGTGGATGTTTTATAATTTTTTAAAATTTTATATTATTTTTTTTGGAATTTTCTTGCCCGGGTCGAGTATGAACGGAATTCGGGACTAAAATTTTGATCTCAATTTTTTGGCCTATCTCATCCCCGTTTTGGATAAAAATATTGCCAGGAAGAGGTTTTATAATTTTTTGAATTTTTTCACTTTTTTTTTCGGAATTTTCTTTCCCGGGTCGAGTATAAACGGAATTTGGGACTAAAATTTTGTTTTCACTTTTTCGGCCTATCTCATCCCGTTTAGGCTAAAAATAATGACGGTTTCATGTTTTATAATTTTTTGATTTTTTTTACTATTTTTTTCGGAATATTATTTCCTTGGTAGAGTATGAACGGAATTCGGGAATAAAACTTTTTTTTTCACTTTTTCGGCCTATCTCATCCCCCGTTTTGTCTAAAAATAATGCCGGGAAGAGGTTTTATAAATTTTTGAATTTTTTCACAATTTTTTTCTGAATTTTCTTGCCCGGGCCGAGTATGAACGGAATTCGGGACTAAAATTTTGATTTCATTTTTTCGGGCCTATCTCATCCCGTTTTGGCTAAAAGTAATGACGGGAATAGGTTTTATAATTTTTTGAATTTTTTTACTATTTTTTTCAGAATTTTCTTTCCCGGGTCGAGTATGAACGGAATTCGGGACTAAAATTTTGATTTCAGTTTTTCGGCCTATCTCATCCCGTTTTGGCTAAAAGTAATGCCGGGAATAGGTTTTATAATTTTTTGAATTTTTTTACTATTTTTTTCAGAATTTTCTTTCCCGGGTAGAGTATGAACGGAATTCGGAACTAAAATTTTGTTTTCACATTTTCGGCCTATCTCATCCCCCGTTTTCTCTAAAAATAATTCCAGGAAGAGGTTTTATAAATTTTTGAATTTTTTCACTATTTTTTTCTGAATTTTCTTGCCCGGGTCGAGTATGAACGGAATTCGGGACTAAAATTTTGATTTCAGTTTTTCGGCCTATCTCCTCACGTTTTGGATAAAAATAATGCCGGGAAGCGGTTTTATTATTTTTTGAATTTTTTTACTATTTCTTTCGGAATATTCTTTCCCAGGTCGAGTATGAACGGAATTCGGGACTAAAATTTTGATTTCAGTTTTTCGGCCTATCTCATCCCGTTTTGGATAAAAATAATTTCGGGAAGAGGTTTTATAATTTTTTGAATTTTTTTACTATTTTTTTCAGAATTTTCTTTCCCGGGTAGAATATGAACGGAAATCGGGACTAAAATTTTGATTTCAGTTTTTCGGCCTACCTCATCCCGTTTTGGATAAAAATATTGCCGGGAAGAGGTTTTATAATTTTTTGAATTTTTTTACTATTTTTTTCGGAATTTTCTTTCCCGGGTCGAGTATGAACGGAATTTGGGACTAAAATTTTGTTTTCACTTTTTCGGCCTATCTCATCCCGTTTAGGCTAAAAATAATGACGGTTTCATGTTTTATAATTTTTTGATTTTTTTTACTATTTTTTTCGGAATATTATTTCCTGGGTAGAGTATGAACGGAATTCGGGAATAAAACTTTTTTTTCACTTTTTCGGCCTATCTCATCCCCCGTTTTGTCTAAAAATAATGCCGGGAAGAGGTTTTATAAATTTTTGAATTTTTTCACTATTTTTTTCTGAATTTTCTTGCCCGGGCCGAGTATGAACGGAATTCGGGACTAAAATTTTGATTTCATTTTTTCGGCCTATCTCATCCCGTTTTGGCTAAAAGTAATGCCGGGAATAGGTTTTATAATTTTTTGAATTTTTTTACTATTTTTTTCAGAATTTTCTTTCCCGGGTCGAGTATGAACGGAATTCGGTACTAAAATTTTCATTTCAGTTTTTCGGCCTATCTCATCCCGTTTTGGATAAAAATAATGCCGGGAAGACGTTTTATAATTTTTTTAATTTTTTTACTATTTTTTGCTCAATTTTCTTGCCCGGGTCGAGTATGAACGGAATTCGGGACTACAATTTTGATTTCAGTTTTTCGGCCTATCTCATCCCATTTTGGATAAAAATAATCCGGGAAGAGGTTTTATAATTTTTTTAATTTTTTTACTATTTTTTTAGAATATTCTTTCCCGGGTCGAGTATGAACGGAATTCGGGACTAAAATTTTGATTTCTGTTTTTCGGCCTATCTCATTCCGTTTTGGATAAAAATAATGCCGGGAATAGGTTTTATAATTTTTTGAATTTTTTTACTATTTTTTTCGGAATATTCTTTCCTGGGTAGAGTATGAACGGAATTCGGGACTAAAACTTTTTTTTCACTTTTTCGGCCTATCTCATCCCCCGTTTTGTCTAAAAATAATGCCGGGAAGAGGTTTTATAAATTTTTGAATTTTTTCACTATTTTTTTCTGAATTTTCTTGCCCAGGCCGAGTATGAACGGAATTCGGGACTAAAATTTTGATTTCATTTTTTCGGCCTATCTCATCCCGTTTTGGATAAAAATAATGCCGGGAAGACGTTTTATAATTTTTTGAATTTTTTTACTATTTTTTGCTCAATTTTCTTGCCCGGGTCGAGTATGAACGGAATTCGGGACTACAATTTTGATTTCAGTTTTTCGGCCTATCTCATCCCATTTTGGATAAAAATAATCCGGGAAGAGGTTTTATAATTTTTTTAATTTTTTTACTATTTTTTTAGAATATTCTTTCCCGGGTCGAGTATGAACGGAATTCGGGACTAAAATTTTGATTTCAGTTTTTCGGCCTATCTCATCCCGTTTTGGATAAAAATAATTTCGGGAAGAGGTTTTATAATTTTTTGAATTTTTTTACTATTTTTTTCAGAATTTTCTATCCCGGGTAGAATATGAACGGAAATCGGGACTAAAATTTTGATTTCAGTTTTTCGGCCTACCTCATCCCGTTTTGGATAAAAATATTGCCGGGAAGAGGTTTTATAATTTTTTGAATTTTTTTACTATTTTTTTCGGAATTTTCTTTCCCGGGTCGAGTATGAACGGAATTTGGGACTAAAATTTTGTTTTCACTTTTTCGGCCTATCTCATCCCGTTTAGGCTAAAAATAATGACGGTTTCATGTTTTATAATTTTTTGATTTTTTTTACTATTTTTTTCGGAATATTATTTCCTGGGTAGAGTATGAACGGAATTCGGGACTAAAATTTTGATTTCAGTTTTTCGGCCTATCTCATCCCGTTTTGGCTAAAAATAATGCCGGGAATAGGTTTTATAATTTTTTGAATTTTTTTACTATTTTTTTCAGAATTTTCTTTCCCGGGTCGAGTATGAACGGAATTCGGGACTAAAATTTTGATTTCAGTTTTTCGGCCTATCTCATCCCGTTTTGGATAAAAATAATGCCGGGAAGAGGTTTTTTAATTTTTTGAATTTTTTTACTATTTTTTGCTCAATTTTCTTTCCCGGGTCGAGTATGAACGGAATTCGGGACTACAATTTTGATTTCAGTTTTTCGGCCTATCTCATCCCATTTTGGATAAAAATAATCCGGGAAGAGGTTTTTTAATTTTTTTACTATTTTTTTAGAATATTCTTTCCCGGGTCGAGTATGAACGGAATTCGGGACTAAAATTTTGATTTCAGTTTTTCGGCCTATCTCATTCCGTTTTGGATAAAAATAATGCCGGGAATAGGTTTTATAATTTTTTGAATTTTTTTACTATTTTTTTCCGAATTTTCTTTCCAGGGTCGGTTATGTACGGAATTTGGGACTAAAATTATTTCTTTTCTTTTTCGGCCTACCTCATCCCGTTTTGGCTAAAAATAATGCCGGGAAGAGGTTTTATAATTTTTTGAATTTTTTCACTATTTTTTTCGGAATATTCTTTCCCGGGTCGAGTATGAACGGAATTTGGGACTAAAATTTTGATTTCAGTTTTTCGGCCTATCTCATCCCGTTTTGGCTAAAAATAACGCCGGGAAGAGGTTTTATAATTTTTTGAATTTTTTTACTATTTTTTTCTCAATTTTCTTTTCCGTTTCGACTATGAACGGAATTTGGGACTAAAATTTTGTTTTCACTTTTTCGGCCTATCTCATCCCGTTTTGGCTAAAAATAATGCCGGGTGGATGTTTTATAATTTTTTAAAATTTTATAATATTTTTTTTGGAATTTTCTTGCCCGGGTCGAGTATGAACGGAATTCGGGACTAAAATTTTGATTTCATTTTTTCGGCCTATCTCATCCCGTTTTGGCTAAAAATAATGCCGGGAAAAGGTTTTATAAATTTTTGAATTTTTTTCTATTTTTTTCTGAATTATCTTGCCCGGGTCGAGTATGAACGGAATTCGGGAATAAAATTTTGATTTCAGTTTTTCGGCCTACCTCATTCCGTTTTGGATAAAAATATTGCCGGAAAGAGGTTTTATAATTTTTTGAATTTTTTTCTATTTTTTTCGGAATTTTCTTTCCCGGGTCGAGTATGAACGGAATTTGGGACTAAAATTTTGTTTTCACTTTTTCGGCCTATCTCATCCCGTTTAGGCTAAAAATAATGACGGTTTCATGTTCTATAAGTTTTTGAATTTTTTTACTATTTTTTTCGGATTATTCTTTCCTTGGTATAGTATGAACGGAATTCGGAACTAAAATTTTGTTTTCACTTTTTCGGCCTATCTCATCCCCCGTTTTGTTTAAAAATAATTCAAGGAAGAGGTTTTATAAATTTTTGAATTTTTTCACTATTTTTTTCTGAATTTTCTTGCCCGGGTCGAGTATGAACGGAATTCGGGACTAAAATTTTGATTTCAGTTTCTCGGCCTATCTCCTCACGTTTTGGATAAAAATAATGCCGGGAAGCGGTTTTATAATTTTTTGAATTTTTTTACTATTTCTTTCGGAATATTCTTTCCCAGGTCGAGTATGAACGGAATTCGGGACTAAAATTTTGATTTCTGTTTTTCGGCCTATCTCATCCCGTTTTGGATAAAAATAATTTCGGGAAGAGGTTTTATAATTTTTTGAATTTTTTTACTATTTTTTTCAGAATTTTCTTTCCCGGGTAGAATATGAACGGAAATCGGGACTAAAATTTTGATTTCAGTTTTTCGGCCTACCTCATCCCGTTTTGGATAAAAATATTGCCGGGAAGAGGTTTTATAATTTTTTGAATTTTTTCACTATTTTTTTCGGAATATTCTTTCCCGGGTCGAGTATGAACGGAATTTGGGACTAAAATTTTGATTTCAGTTTTTCGGCCTATCTCATCCCGTTTTGGCTAAAAATAACGCCGGGAAGAGGTTTTATAATTTTTTGAATTTTTTTACTATTTTTTTCTCAATTTTCTTTTCCGTTTCGACTATGAACGGAATTTGGGACTAAAATTTTGTTTTCACTTTTTCGGCCTATCTCATCCCGTTTTGGCTAAAAATAATGCCGGGTGGATGTTTTATAATTTTTTAAAATTTTATAATATTTTTTTTGGAATTTTCTTGCCCGGGTCGAGTATGAACGGAATTCGGGACTAAAATTTTGATCTCAGTTTTTCGGCCTATCTCATCCCCGTTTTGGATAAAAATATTGCCAGGAAGAAGTTTTATAATTTTTTGAATTTTTTCACTATTTTTTTCGGAATTTTCTTTCCCGGGTCGAGTATAAACGGAATCTGGGACTAAAATTTTGTTTTTACTTTTTCGGCCTATCTCATCCCGTTTTGGCTAAAAATAATGCCGGGAGGATGTTTTATAATTTTTATACTATTTTTTTTGGAATTTTCTTGCCCGAGTCGAGTATGAACGGAATACGGGCCTAAAATTTTGATTTCAGTTTTTCGGCCTACCTCATCCTGTTTTGGATAAAAATATTGCCGGGAAGAGGTTTTATAATTTTTTGAATTTTTTTACTATTTTTTTCGGAATTTTCTTTCCCGGGTCGAGTATGAACGGAATTTGGGACTAAAATTTTGTTTTCCCTTTTTCGGCCTATCTCATCTCGTTTAGGCTAAAAATAATGACGGTTTCATGTTTTATAAGTTTTTGAATTTTTTTACTATTTTTTTCGGAATATTCTTTCCTGGGTAGAGGATGAACGGAATTCGGGACTAAAATTTTGTTTTCACATTTTCAGCCTATCTCGTCCCCCGTTTTGTCTAAAAATAATGCCGAGAAGACGTTTTATAGATTTTTGAATTTTTTCACTATTTTTTTCTGAATTTTCTTGCCCTGGTCGAGTATGAACGGAATTCGGGACTAAAATTTTGATTTCATTTTTTCGGCCTATCTCATCCCGTTTTGGCTAAAAATAATGCCGGGAAAAGGTTTTATAAATTTTTGAATTTTTTCCCTATTTTTTTCTGAATTATCTTGCCCGGGTCGAGTATGAACGGAATTCGGGAATAAAATTTTGATTTCAGTTTTTCGGCCTACCTCATTCCGTTTTGGATAAAAATATTGCCGGAAAGAGGTTTTATAATTTTTTGAATTTTTTTCTATTTTTTTCGGAATTTTCTTTCCCGGGTCGAGTATGAACGGAATTTGGGACTAAAATTTTGTTTTCACTTTTTCGGCCTATCTCATCCCGTTTAGGCTAAAAATAATGACGGTTTCATGTTCTATAAGTTTTTGAATTTTTTTACTATTTTTTTCGGATTATTCTTTCCTTGGTATAGTATGAACGGAATTCGGAACTAAAATTTTGTTTTCACTTTTTCGGCCTATCTCATCCCCCGTTTTGTCTAAAAATAATTCCAGGAAGAGGTTTTATAAATTTTTGAATTTTTTCACTATTTTTTTCTGAATTTTCTTGCCCGGGTCGAGTATGAACGGAATTCGGGACTAAAATTTTGATTTCAGTTTCTCGGCCTATCTCCTCACGTTTTGGATAAAAATAATGCCGGGAAGCGGTTTTATAATTTTTTGAATTTTTTTACTATTTCTTTCGGAATATTCTTTCCCAGGTCGAGTATGAACGGAATTCGGGACTAAAATTTTGATTTCAGTTTTTCGACCTATCTCATCCCGTTTTGGATAAAAATAATTTCGGGAAGAGGTTTTATAATTTTTTGAATTTTTTTACTATTTTTTTCAGAATTTTCTTTCCCGAGTAGAATATGAACGGAAATCGGGACTAAAATTTTGATTTCAGTTTTTCGACCTACCTCATCCCGTTTTGGATAAAAATATTGCCGGGAAGAGGTTTTATAATTTTTTGAATTTTTTTACTATTTTTTTCGGAATTTTCTTTCCCGGGTCGAGTATGAACGGAATTTGGGACTAAAATTTTGTTTTCACTTTTTCGGCCTATTTCATCCCGTTTAGGCTAAAAATAATGACGGTTTCATGTTTTATAATTTTTTGATTTTTTTTACTATTTTTTTCGGAATATTATTTCCTGGGTAGAGTATGAACGGAATTCGGGAATAAAACTTTTTTTTCACTTTTTCGGCCTATCTCATCCCCCGTTTTGTCTAAAAATAATGCTGGGAAGAGGTTTTATAAATTTTTGAATTTTTTCACTATTTTTTTCTGAATTTTCTTGCCCGGGCCGAGTATGAACGGAATTCGGGACTAAAATTTTGATTTCATTTTTTCGGCCTATCTCATCCCATTTTGGCTAAAAGTAATGCCGGGAATAGGTTTTATAATTTTTTGAATTTTTTTACTATTTTTTTCAGAATTTTCTTTCCCGGGTCGAGTATGAACGGAATTCGGGACTAAAATTTTGATTTCAGTTTTTCGGCCTATCTCATCCCGTTTTGGATAAAAATAATGCCGGGAAGAGGTTTTTTAATTTTTTGAATTTTTTTACTATTTTTTGCTCAATTTTCTTTCCCGGGTCGAGTATGAACGGAATTCGGGACTACAATTTTGATTTCAGTTTTTCGGCCTATCTCATCCCATTTTGGATAAAAATAATCCGGGAAGAGGTTTTTTAATTTTTTTACTATTTTTTTAGAATATTCTTTCCCGGGTCGAGTATGAACGGAATTCGGGACTAAAATTTTGATTTCAGTTTTTCGGCCTATCTCATTCCGTTTTGGATAAAAATAATGCCGGGAATAGGTTTTATAATTTTTTGAATTTTTTTACTATTTTTTTCGGAATTTTCTTTCCAGGGTCGGGTATGTACGGAATTTGGGACTAAAATTATTTCTTTTCTTTTTCGGCCTACCTCATCCCGTTTTGGCTAAAAATAATGCCGGGAAGAGGTTTTATAATTTTTTGAATTTTTTCACTATTTTTTTCGGAATATTCTTTCCCGGGTCGAGTATGAACGGAATTTGGGACTAAAATTTTGATTTCAGTTTTTCGGCCTATCTCATCCCGTTTTGGCTAAAAATAACGCCGGGAAGAGGTTTTATAATTTTTTGAATTTTTTTACTATTTTTTTCTCAATTTTCTTTTCCGTTTCGACTATGAACGGAATTTGGGACTAAAATTTTGTTTTCACTTTTTCGGCCTATCTCATCCTGTTTTGGCTAAAAATAATGCCGGGTGGATGTTTTATAATTTTTTAAAATTTTATAATATTTTTTTTGGAATTTTCTTGCCCGGGTCGAGTATGAACGGAATTCGGGACTAAAATTTTGATTTCATTTTTTCGGCCTATCTCATCCCGTTTTGGCTAAAAATAATGCCGGGAAAAGGTTTTATAAATTTTTGAATTTTTTTCTATTTTTTTCTGAATTATCTTGCCCGGGTCGAGTATGAACGGAATTCGGGAATAAAATTTTGATTTCAGTTTTTCGGCCTACCTCATTCCGTTTTGGATAAAAATATTGCCGGAAAGAGGTTTTATAATTTTTTGAATTTTTTTCTATTTTTTTCGGAATTTTCTTTCCCGGGTCGAGTATGAACGGAATTTGGGACTAAAATTTTGTTTTCACTTTTTCGGCCTATCTCATCCCGTTTAGGCTAAAAATAATGACGGTTTCATGTTCTATAAGTTTTTGAATTTTTTTACTATTTTTTTCGGATTATTCTTTCCTTGGTATAGTATGAACGGAATTCGGAACTAAAATTTTGTTTTCACTTTTTCGGCCTATCTCATCCCCCGTTTTGTTTAAAAATAATTCAAGGAAGAGGTTTTATAAATTTTTGAATTTTTTCACTATTTTTTTCTGAATTTTCTTGCCCGGGTCGAGTATGAACGGAATTCGGGACTAAAATTTTGATTTCAGTTTCTCGGCCTATCTCCTCACGTTTTGGATAAAAATAATGCCGGGAAGCGGTTTTATAATTTTTTGAATTTTTTTACTATTTCTTTCGGAATATTCTTTCCCAGGTCGAGTATGAACGGAATTCGGGACTAAAATTTTGATTTCTGTTTTTCGGCCTATCTCATCCCGTTTTGGATAAAAATAATTTCGGGAAGAGGTTTTATAATTTTTTGAATTTTTTTACTATTTTTTTCAGAATTTTCTTTCCCGGGTAGAATATGAACGGAAATCGGGACTAAAATTTTGATTTCAGTTTTTCGGCCTACCTCATCCCGTTTTGGATAAAAATATTGCCGGGAAGAGGTTTTATAATTTTTTGAATTTTTTCACTATTTTTTTCGGAATATTCTTTCCCGGGTCGAGTATGAACGGAATTTGGGACTAAAATTTTGATTTCAGTTTTTCGGCCTATCTCATCCCGTTTTGGCTAAAAATAACGCCAGGAAGAGGTTTTATAATTTTTTGAATTTTTTTACTATTTTTTTCTCAATTTTCTTTTCCGTTTCGACTATGAACGGAATTTGGGACTAAAATTTTGTTTTCACTTTTTCGGCCTATCTCATCCCGTTTTGGCTAAAAATAATGCCGGGTGGATGTTTTATAATTTTTTAAAATTTTATAATATTTTTTTTGGAATTTTCTTGCCCGGGTCGAGTATGAACGGAATTCGGGACTAAAATTTTGATCTCAGTTTTTCGGCCTATCTCATCCCCGTTTTGGATAAAAATATTGCCAGGAAGAAGTTTTATAATTTTTTGAATTTTTTCACTATTTTTTTCGGAATTTTCTTTCCCGGGTCGAGTATAAACGGAATCTGGGACTAAAATTTTGTTTTTACTTTTTCGGCCTATCTCATCCCGTTTTGGCTAAAAATAATGCCGGGAGGATGTTTTATAATTTTTATACTATTTTTTTTGGAATTTTCTTGCCCGAGTCGAGTATGAACGGAATACGGGCCTAAAATTTTGATTTCAGTTTTTCGGCCTACCTCATCCTGTTTTGGATAAAAATATTGCCGGGAAGAGGTTTTATAATTTTTTGAATTTTTTTACTATTTTTTTCGGAATTTTCTTTCCCGGGTCGAGTATGAACGGAATTTGGGACTAAAATTTTGTTTTCCCTTTTTCGGCCTATCTCATCTCGTTTAGGCTAAAAATAATGACGGTTTCATGTTTTATAAGTTTTTGAATTTTTTTACTATTTTTTTCGGAATATTCTTTCCTGGGTAGAGGATGAACGGAATTCGGGACTAAAATTTTGTTTTCACATTTTCAGCCTATCTCGTCCCCCGTTTTGTCTAAAAATAATGCCGAGAAGACGTTTTATAGATTTTTGAATTTTTTCACTATTTTTTTCTGAATTTTCTTGCCCTGGTCGAGTATGAACGGAATTCGGGACTAAAATTTTGATTTCATTTTTTCGGCCTATCTCATCCCGTTTTGGCTAAAAATAATGCCGGGAAAAGGTTTTATAAATTTTTGAATTTTTTCCCTATTTTTTTCTGAATTATCTTGCCCGGGTCGAGTATGAACGGAATTCGGGAATAAAATTTTGATTTCAGTTTTTCGGCCTACCTCATTCCGTTTTGGATAAAAATATTGCCGGAAAGAGGTTTTATAATTTTTTGAATTTTTTTCTATTTTTTTCGGAATTTTCTTTCCCGGGTCGAGTATGAACGGAATTTGGGACTAAAATTTTGTTTTCACTTTTTCGGCCTATCTCATCCCGTTTAGGCTAAAAATAATGACGGTTTCATGTTCTATAAGTTTTTGAATTTTTTTACTATTTTTTTCGGATTATTCTTTCCTTGGTATAGTATGAACGGAATTCGGAACTAAAATTTTGTTTTCACTTTTTCGGCCTATCTCATCCCCCGTTTTGTCTAAAAATAATTCCAGGAAGAGGTTTTATAAATTTTTGAATTTTTTCACTATTTTTTTCTGAATTTTCTTGCCCGGGTCGAGTATGAACGGAATTCGGGACTAAAATTTTGATTTCAGTTTCTCGGCCTATCTCCTCACGTTTTGGATAAAAATAATGCCGGGAAGCGGTTTTATAATTTTTTGAATTTTTTTACTATTTCTTTCGGAATATTCTTTCCCAGGTCGAGTATGAACGGAATTCGGGACTAAAATTTTGATTTCAGTTTTTCGACCTATCTCATCCCGTTTTGGATAAAAATAATTTCGGGAAGAGGTTTTATAATTTTTTGAATTTTTTTACTATTTTTTTCAGAATTTTCTTTCCCGAGTAGAATATGAACGGAAATCGGGACTAAAATTTTGATTTCAGTTTTTCGACCTACCTCATCCCGTTTTGGATAAAAATATTGCCGGGAAGAGGTTTTATAATTTTTTGAATTTTTTTACTATTTTTTTCGGAATTTTCTTTCCCGGGTCGAGTATGAACGGAATTTGGGACTAAAATTTTGTTTTCACTTTTTCGGCCTATTTCATCCCGTTTAGGCTAAAAATAATGACGGTTTCATGTTTTATAATTTTTTGATTTTTTTTACTATTTTTTTCGGAATATTATTTCCTGGGTAGAGTATGAACGGAATTCGGGAATAAAACTTTTTTTTCACTTTTTCGGCCTATCTCATCCCCCGTTTTGTCTAAAAATAATGCTGGGAAGAGGTTTTATAAATTTTTGAATTTTTTCACTATTTTTTTCTGAATTTTCTTGCCCGGGCCGAGTATGAACGGAATTCGGGACTAAAATTTTGATTTCATTTTTTCGGCCTATCTCATCCCATTTTGGCTAAAAGTAATGCCGGGAATAGGTTTTATAATTTTTTGAATTTTTTTACTATTTTTTTCAGAATTTTCTTTCCCGGGTCGAGTATGAACGGAATTCGGGACTAAAATTTTGATTTCAGTTTTTCGGCCTATCTCATCCCGTTTTGGATAAAAATAATGCCGGGAAGAGGTTTTTTAATTTTTTGAATTTTTTTACTATTTTTTGCTCAATTTTCTTTCCCGGGTCGAGTATGAACGGAATTCGGGACTACAATTTTGATTTCAGTTTTTCGGCCTATCTCATCCCATTTTGGATAAAAATAATCCGGGAAGAGGTTTTTTAATTTTTTTACTATTTTTTTAGAATATTCTTTCCCGGGTCGAGTATGAACGGAATTCGGGACTAAAATTTTGATTTCAGTTTTTCGGCCTATCTCATTCCGTTTTGGATAAAAATAATGCCGGGAATAGGTTTTATAATTTTTTGAATTTTTTTACTATTTTTTTCGGAATTTTCTTTCCAGGGTCGGGTATGTACGGAATTTGGGACTAAAATTATTTCTTTTCTTTTTCGGCCTACCTCATCCCGTTTTGGCTAAAAATAATGCCGGGAAGAGGTTTTATAATTTTTTGAATTTTTTCACTATTTTTTTCGGAATATTCTTTCCCGGGTCGAGTATGAACGGAATTTGGGACTAAAATTTTGATTTCAGTTTTTCGGCCTATCTCATCCCGTTTTGGCTAAAAATAACGCCGGGAAGAGGTTTTATAATTTTTTGAATTTTTTTACTATTTTTTTCTCAATTTTCTTTTCCGTTTCGACTATGAACGGAATTTGGGACTAAAATTTTGTTTTCACTTTTTCGGCCTATCTCATCCTGTTTTGGCTAAAAATAATGCCGGGTGGATGTTTTATAATTTTTTAAAATTTTATAATATTTTTTTTGGAATTTTCTTGCCCGGGTCGAGTATGAACGGAATTCGGGACTAAAATTTTGATTTCATTTTTTCGGCCTATCTCATCCCGTTTTGGCTAAAAATAATGCCGGGAAAAGGTTTTATAAATTTTTGAATTTTTTTCTATTTTTTTCTGAATTATCTTGCCCGGGTCGAGTATGAACGGAATTCGGGAATAAAATTTTGATTTCAGTTTTTCGGCCTACCTCATTCCGTTTTGGATAAAAATATTGCCGGAAAGAGGTTTTATAATTTTTTGAATTTTTTTCTATTTTTTTCGGAATTTTCTTTCCCGGGTCGAGTATGAACGGAATTTGGGACTAAAATTTTGTTTTCACTTTTTCGGCCTATCTCATCCCGTTTAGGCTAAAAATAATGACGGTTTCATGTTCTATAAGTTTTTGAATTTTTTTACTATTTTTTTCGGATTATTCTTTCCTTGGTATAGTATGAACGGAATTCGGAACTAAAATTTTGTTTTCACTTTTTCGGCCTATCTCATCCCCCGTTTTGTTTAAAAATAATTCAAGGAAGAGGTTTTATAAATTTTTGAATTTTTTCACTATTTTTTTCTGAATTTTCTTGCCCGGGTCGAGTATGAACGGAATTCGGGACTAAAATTTTGATTTCAGTTTCTCGGCCTATCTCCTCACGTTTTGGATAAAAATAATGCCGGGAAGCGGTTTTATAATTTTTTGAATTTTTTTACTATTTCTTTCGGAATATTCTTTCCCAGGTCGAGTATGAACGGAATTCGGGACTAAAATTTTGATTTCTGTTTTTCGGCCTATCTCATCCCGTTTTGGATAAAAATAATTTCGGGAAGAGGTTTTATAATTTTTTGAATTTTTTTACTATTTTTTTCAGAATTTTCTTTCCCGGGTAGAATATGAACGGAAATCGGGACTAAAATTTTGATTTCAGTTTTTCGGCCTACCTCATCCCGTTTTGGATAAAAATATTGCCGGGAAGAGGTTTTATAATTTTTTGAATTTTTTCACTATTTTTTTCGGAATATTCTTTCCCGGGTCGAGTATGAACGGAATTTGGGACTAAAATTTTGATTTCAGTTTTTCGGCCTATCTCATCCCGTTTTGGCTAAAAATAACGCCAGGAAGAGGTTTTATAATTTTTTGAATTTTTTTACTATTTTTTTCTCAATTTTCTTTTCCGTTTCGACTATGAACGGAATTTGGGACTAAAATTTTGTTTTCACTTTTTCGGCCTATCTCATCCCGTTTTGGCTAAAAATAATGCCGGGTGGATGTTTTATAATTTTTTAAAATTTTATAATATTTTTTTTGGAATTTTCTTGCCCGGGTCGAGTATGAACGGAATTCGGGACTAAAATTTTGATCTCAGTTTTTCGGCCTATCTCATCCCCGTTTTGGATAAAAATATTGCCAGGAAGAAGTTTTATAATTTTTTGAATTTTTTCACTATTTTTTTCGGAATTTTCTTTCCCGGGTCGAGTATAAACGGAATCTGGGACTAAAATTTTGTTTTTACTTTTTCGGCCTATCTCATCCCGTTTTGGCTAAAAATAATGCCGGGAGGATGTTTTATAATTTTTATACTATTTTTTTTGGAATTTTCTTGCCCGAGTCGAGTATGAACGGAATACGGGCCTAAAATTTTGATTTCAGTTTTTCGGCCTACCTCATCCTGTTTTGGACAAAAATATTGCCGGGAAGAGGTTTTATAATTTTTTGAATTTTTTTACTATTTTTTTCGGAATTTTCTTTCCCGGGTCGAGTATGAACGGAATTTGGGACTAAAATTTTGTTTTCCCTTTTTCGGCCTATCTCATCTCGTTTAGGCTAAAAATAATGACGGTTTCATGTTTTATAAGTTTTTGAATTTTTTTACTATTTTTTTCGGAATATTCTTTCCTGGGTAGAGGATGAACGGAATTCGGGACTAAAATTTTGTTTTCACATTTTCAGCCTATCTCGTCCCCCGTTTTGTCTAAAAATAATGCCGAGAAGACGTTTTATAGATTTTTGAATTTTTTCACTATTTTTTTCTGAATTTTCTTGCCCTGGTCGAGTATGAACGGAATTCGGGACTAAAATTTTGATTTCATTTTTTCGGCCTATCTCATCCCGTTTTGGCTAAAAATAATGCCGGGAAAAGGTTTTATAAATTTTTGAATTTTTACCCTATTTTTTTCTGAATTATCTTGCCCGGGTCGAGTATGAACGGAATTCGGGAATAAAATTTTGATTTCAGTTTTTCGGCCTACCTCATTCCGTTTTGGATAAAAATATTGCCGGAAAGAGGTTTTATAATTTTTTGAATTTTTTTCTATTTTTTTCGGAATTTTCTTTCCCGGGTCGAGTATGAACGGAATTTGGGACTAAAATTTTGTTTTCACTTTTTCGGCCTATCTCATCCCGTTTAGGCTAAAAATAATGACGGTTTCATGTTCTATAAGTTTTTGAATTTTTTTACTATTTTTTTCGGATTATTCTTTCCTTGGTATAGTATGAACGGAATTCGGAACTAAAATTTTGTTTTCACTTTTTCGGCCTATCTCATCCCCCGTTTTGTCTAAAAATAATTCCAGGAAGAGGTTTTATAAATTTTTGAATTTTTTCACTATTTTTTTCTGAATTTTCTTGCCCGGGTCGAGTATGAACGGAATTCGGGACTAAAATTTTGATTTCAGTTTCTCGGCCTATCTCCTCACGTTTTGGATAAAAATAATGCCGGGAAGCGGTTTTATAATTTTTTGAATTTTTTTACTATTTCTTTCGGAATATTCTTTCCCAGGTCGAGTATGAACGGAATTCGGGACTAAAATTTTGATTTCAGTTTTTCGGCCTATCTCATCCCGTTTTGGATAAAAATAATTTCGGGAAGAGGTTTTATAATTTTTTGAATTTTTTTACTATTTTTTTCAGAATTTTCTTTCCCGAGTAGAATATGAACGGAAATCGGGACTAAAATTTTGATTTCAGTTTTTCGACCTACCTCATCCCGTTTTGGATAAAAATATTGCCGGGAAGAGGTTTTATAATTTTTTGAATTTTTTTACTATTTTTTTCGGAATTTTCTTTCCCGGGTCGAGTATGAACGGAATTTGGGACTAAAATTTTGTTTTCACTTTTTCGGCCTATTTCATCCCGTTTAGGCTAAAAATAATGACGGTTTCATGTTTTATAATTTTTTGATTTTTTTTACTATTTTTTTCGGAATATTATTTCCTGGGTAGAGTATGAACGGAATTCGGGAATAAAACTTTTTTTTCACTTTTTCGGCCTATCTCATCCCCCGTTTTGTCTAAAAATAATGCTGGGAAGAGGTTTTATAAATTTTTGAATTTTTTCACTATTTTTTTCTGAATTTTCTTGCCCGGGCCGAGTATGAACGGAATTCGGGACTAAAATTTTGATTTCATTTTTTCGGCCTATCTCATCCCATTTTGGCTAAAAGTAATGCCGAGAATAGGTTTTATAATTTTTTGAATTTTTTTACTATTTTTTTCAGAATTTTCTTTCCCGGGTCGAGTATGAACGGAATTCGGGACTAAAATTTTGATTTCAGTTTTTCGGCCTATCTCATCCCGTTTTGGATAAAAATAATGCCGGGAAGAGGTTTTTTAATTTTTTGAATTTTTTTACTATTTTTTGCTCAATTTTCTTTCCCGGGTCGAGTATGAACGGAATTCGGGACTACAATTTTGATTTCAGTTTTTCGGCCTATCTCATCCCATTTTGGATAAAAATAATCCGGGAAGAGGTTTTTTAATTTTTTTACTATTTTTTTAGAATATTCTTTCCCGGGTCGAGTATGAACGGAATTCGGGACTAAAATTTTGATTTCAGTTTTTCGGCCTATCTCATTCCGTTTTGGATAAAAATAATGCCGGGAATAGGTTTTATAATTTTTTGAATTTTTTTACTATTTTTTTCGGAATTTTCTTTCCAGGGTCGGGTATGTACGGAATTTGGGACTAAAATTATTTCTTTTCTTTTTCGGCCTACCTCATCCCGTTTTGGCTAAAAATAATGCCGGGAAGAGGTTTTATAATTTTTTGAATTTTTTCACTATTTTTTTCGGAATATTCTTTCCCGGGTCGAGTATGAACGGAATTTGGGACTAAAATTTTGATTTCAGTTTTTCGGCCTATCTCATCCCGTTTTGGCTAAAAATAACGCCGGGAAGAGGTTTTATAATTTTTTGAATTTTTTTACTATTTTTTTCTCAATTTTCTTTTCCGTTTCGACTATGAACGGAATTTGGGACTAAAATTTTGTTTTCACTTTTTCGGCCTATCTCATCCCGTTTTGGCTAAAAATAATGCCGGGTGGATGTTTTATAATTTTTTAAAATTTTATAATATTTTTTTTGGAATTTTCTTGCCCGGGTCGAGTATGAACGGAATTCGGGACTAAAATTTTGATTTCATTTTTTCGGCCTATCTCATCCCGTTTTGGCTAAAAATAATGCCGGGAAAAGGTTTTATAAATTTTTGAATTTTTTTCTATTTTTTTCTGAATTATCTTGCCCGGGTCGAGTATGAACGGAATTCGGGAATAAAATTTTGATTTCAGTTTTTCGGCCTACCTCATTCCGTTTTGGATAAAAATATTGCCGGAAAGAGGTTTTATAATTTTTTGAATTTTTTTCTATTTTTTTCGGAATTTTCTTTCCCGGGTCGAGTATGAACGGAATTTGGGACTAAAATTTTGTTTTCACTTTTTCGGCCTACCTCATCCCGTTTAGGCTAAAAATAATGACGGTTTCATGTTCTATAAGTTTTTGAATTTTTTTACTATTTTTTTCGGATTATTCTTTCCTTGGTATAGTATGAACGGAATTCGGAACTAAAATTTTGTTTTCACTTTTTCGGCCTATCTCATCCCCCGTTTTGTTTAAAAATAATTCAAGGAAGAGGTTTTATAAATTTTTGAATTTTTTCACTATTTTTTTCTGAATTTTCTTGCCCGGGTCGAGTATGAACGGAATTCGGGACTAAAATTTTGATTTCAGTTTCTCGGCCTATCTCCTCACGTTTTGGATAAAAATAATGCCGGGAAGCGGTTTTATAATTTTTTGAATTTTTTTACTATTTCTTTCGGAATATTCTTTCCCAGGTCGAGTATGAACGGAATTCGGGACTAAAATTTTGATTTCTGTTTTTCGGCCTATCTCATCCCGTTTTGGATAAAAATAATTTCGGGAAGAGGTTTTATAATTTTTTGAATTTTTTTACTATTTTTTTCAGAATTTTCTTTCCCGGGTAGAATATGAACGGAAATCGGGACTAAAATTTTGATTTCAGTTTTTCGGCCTACCTCATCCCGTTTTGGATAAAAATATTGCCGGGAAGAGGTTTTATAATTTTTTGAATTTTTTCACTATTTTTTTCGGAATATTCTTTCCCGGGTCGAGTATGAACGGAATTTGGGACTAAAATTTTGATTTCAGTTTTTCGGCCTATCTCATCCCGTTTTGGCTAAAAATAACGCCGGGAAGAGGTTTTATAATTTTTTGAATTTTTTTACTATTTTTTTCTCAATTTTCTTTTCCGTTTCGACTATGAACGGAATTTGGGACTAAAATTTTGTTTTCACTTTTTCGGCCTATCTCATCCCGTTTTGGCTAAAAATAATGCCGGGTGGATGTTTTATAATTTTTTAAAATTTTATAATATTTTTTTTGGAATTTTCTTGCCCGGGTCGAGTATGAACGGAATTCGGGACTAAAATTTTGATCTCAGTTTTTCGGCCTATCTCATCCCCGTTTTGGATAAAAATATTGCCAGGAAGAAGTTTTATAATTTTTTGAATTTTTTCACTATTTTTTTCGGAATTTTCTTTCCCGGGTCGAGTATAAACGGAATCTGGGACTAAAATTTTGTTTTTACTTTTTCGGCCTATCTCATCCCGTTTTGGCTAAAAATAATGCCGGGAGGATGTTTTATAATTTTTATACTATTTTTTTTGGAATTTTCTTGCCCGAGTCGAGTATGAACGGAATACGGGCCTAAAATTTTGATTTCAGTTTTTCGGCCTACCTCATCCTGTTTTGGATAAAAATATTGCCGGGAAGAGGTTTTATAATTTTTTGAATTTTTTTACTATTTTTTTCGGAATTTTCTTTCCCGGGTCGAGTATGAACGGAATTTGGGACTAAAATTTTGTTTTCCCTTTTTCGGCCTATCTCATCTCGTTTAGGCTAAAAATAATGACGGTTTCATGTTTTATAAGTTTTTGAATTTTTTTACTATTTTTTTCGGAATATTCTTTCCTGGGTAGAGGATGAACGGAATTCGGGACTAAAATTTTGTTTTCACATTTTCAGCCTATCTCGTCCCCCGTTTTGTCTAAAAATAATGCCGAGAAGACGTTTTATAGATTTTTGAATTTTTTCACTATTTTTTTCTGAATTTTCTTGCCCTGGTCGAGTATGAACGGAATTCGGGACTAAAATTTTGATTTCATTTTTTCGGCCTATCTCATCCCGTTTTGGCTAAAAATAATGCCGGGAAAAGGTTTTATAAATTTTTGAATTTTTTCCCTATTTTTTTCTGAATTATCTTGCCCGGGTCGAGTATGAACGGAATTCGGGAATAAAATTTTGATTTCAGTTTTTCGGCCTACCTCATTCCGTTTTGGATAAAAATATTGCCGGAAAGAGGTTTTATAATTTTTTGAATTTTTTTCTATTTTTTTCGGAATTTTCTTTCCCGGGTCGAGTATGAACGGAATTTGGGACTAAAATTTTGTTTTCACTTTTTCGGCCTATCTCATCCCGTTTAGGCTAAAAATAATGACGGTTTCATGTTCTATAAGTTTTTGAATTTTTTTACTATTTTTTTCGGATTATTCTTTCCTTGGTATAGTATGAACGGAATTCGGAACTAAAATTTTGTTTTCACTTTTTCGGCCTATCTCATCCCCCGTTTTGTCTAAAAATAATTCCAGGAAGAGGTTTTATAAATTTTTGAATTTTTTCACTATTTTTTTCTGAATTTTCTTGCCCGGGTCGAGTATGAACGGAATTCGGGACTAAAATTTTGATTTCAGTTTCTCGGCCTATCTCCTCACGTTTTGGATAAAAATAATGCCGGGAAGCGGTTTTATAATTTTTTGAATTTTTTTACTATTTCTTTCGGAATATTCTTTCCCAGGTCGAGTATGAACGGAATTCGGGACTAAAATTTTGATTTCAGTTTTTCGGCCTATCTCATCCCGTTTTGGATAAAAATAATGCCGGGAAGACGTTTTATAATTTTTTGAATTTTTTTACTATTTTTTGCTCAATTTTCTTGCCCGGGTCGAGTATGAACGGAATTCGGGACTACAATTTTGATTTCAGTTTTTCGGCCTATCTCATCCCATTTTGGATAAAAATAATCCGGGAAGAGGTTTTATAATTTTTTTACTATTTTTTTAGAATATTCTTTCCCGGGTCGAGTATGAACGGAATTCGGGACTAAAATTTTGATTTCAGTTTTTCGGCCTATCTCATTCCGTTTTGGATAAAAATAATGCCGGGAATAGGTTTTATAATTTTTTGAATTTTTTTACTATTTTTTTCGGAATTTTCTTTCCAGGGTCGGGTATGTACGGAATTTGGGACTAAAATTATTTCTTTTCTTTTTCGGCCTACCTCATCCCGTTTTGGCTAAAAATAATGCCGGGAAGAGGTTTTATAATTTTTTGAATTTTTTCACTATTTTTTTCGGAATATTCTTTCCCGGGTCGAGTATGAACGGAATTTGGGACTAAAATTTTGATTTCAGTTTTTCGGCCTATCTCATCCCGTTTTGGCTAAAAATAACGCCGGGAAGAGGTTTTATAATTTTTTGAATTTTTTTACTATTTTTTTCTCAATTTTCTTTTCCGTTTCGACTATGAACGGAATTTGGGACTAAAATTTTGTTTTCACTTTTTCGGCCTATCTCATCCCGTTTTGGCTAAAAATAATGCCGGGTGGATGTTTTATAATTTTTTAAAATTTTATAATATTTTTTTTGGAATTTTCTTGCCCGGGTCGAGTATGAACGGAATTCGGGACTAAAATTTTGATCTCAGTTTTTCGGCCTATCTCATCCCCGTTTTGGATAAAAATATTGCCAGGAAGAGGTTTTATAATTTTTTGAATTTTTTCACTATTTTTTTCGGAATTTTCTTTCCCGGGTCGAGTATAAACGGAATTTGGGACTAAAATTTTGTTTTTACTTTTTCGGCCTATCTCATCCCGTTTTGGCTAAAAATAATGCCGGGAGGATGTTTTATAATTTTTATACTATTTTTTTTGGAATTTTCTTGCCCGAGTCGAGTATGAACGGAATACGGGCCTAAAATTTTGATTTCAGTTTTTCGGCCTACCTCATCCTGTTTTGGATAAAAATATTGCCGGGAAGAGGTTTTATAATTTTTTGAATTTTTTTACTATTTTTTTCGGAATTTTCTTTCCCGGGTCGAGTATGAACGGAATTTGGGACTAAAATTTTGTTTTCCCTTTTTCGGCCTATCTCATCTCGTTTAGGCTAAAAATAATGACGGTTTCATGTTTTATAAGTTTTTGAATTTTTTTACTATTTTTTTCGGAATATTCTTTCCTGGGTAGAGGATGAACGGAATTCGGGACTAAAATTTTGTTTTCACATTTTCAGCCTATCTCGTCCCCCGTTTTGTCTAAAAATAATGCCGAGAAGACGTTTTATAGATTTTTGAATTTTTTCACTATTTTTTTCTGAATTTTCTTGCCCTGGTCGAGTATGAACGGAATTCGGGACTAAAATTTTGATTTCATTTTTTCGGCCTATCTCATCCCGTTTTGGCTAAAAATAATGCCGGGAAAAGGTTTTATAAATTTTTGAATTTTTTCACTATTTTTTTCTGAATTATCTTGCCCGGGTCGAGTATGAACGGAATTCGGGAATAAAATTTTGATTTCAGTTTTTCGGCCTACCTCATTCCGTTTTGGATAAAAATATTGCCGCAAAGAGGTTTTATAATTTTTTGAATTTTTTTCTATTTTTTTCGGATTTTTCTTTCCCGGGTCGAGTATGAACGGAATTTGGGACTAAAATTTTGTTTTCACTTTTTCGGCCTATCTCATCCCGTTTAGGCTAAAAATAATGACGGTTTCATGTTCTATAAGTTTTTGAATTTTTTTACTATTTTTTTCGGATTATTCTTTCCTTGGTATAGTATGAACGGAATTCGGAACTAAAATTTTGTTTTCACTTTTTCGGCCTATCTCATCCCCCGTTTTGTTTAAAAATAATTCCAGGAAGAGGTTTTATAAATTTTTGAATTTTTTCACTATTTTTTTCTGAATTTTCTTGCCCGGGTCGAGTATGAACGGAATTCGGGACTAAAATTTTGATTTCAGTTTCTCGGCCTATCTCCTCACGTTTTGGATAAAAATAATGCCGGGAAGCGGTTTTATAATTTTTTGAATTTTTTTACTATTTCTTTCGGAATATTCTTTCCCAGGTCGAGTATGAACGGAATTCGGGACTAAAATTTTGATTTCAGTTTTTCGGCCTATCTCATCCCGTTTTGGATAAAAATAATTTCGGGAAGAGGTTTTATAATTTTTTGAATTTTTTTACTATTTTTTTCAGAATTTTCTTTCCCGGGTAGAATATGAACGGAAATCGGGACTAAAATTTTGATTTCAGTTTTTCGGCCTACCTCATCCCGTTTTGGATAAAAATATTGCCGGGAAGAGGTTTTATAATTTTTTGAATTTTTTTACTATTTTTTTCGGAATTTTCTTTCCCGGGTCGAGTATGAACGGAATTTGGGACTAACATTTTGTTTTCACTTTTTCGGCCTATTTCATCCCGTTTAGGCTAAAAATAATGACGGTTTCATGTTTTATAATTTTTTGATTTTTTTTTCTATTTTTTTCGGAATATTATTTCCTGGGTAGAGTATGAACGGAATTCGGGAATAAAACTTTTTTTTCACTTTTTCGGCCTATCTCATCCCCCGTTTTGTCTAAAAATAATGCTGGGAAGAGGTTTTATAAATTTTTGAATTTTTTCACTATTTTTTTCTGAATTTTCTTGCCCGGGCCGAGTATGAACGGAATTCGGGACTAAAATTTTGATTTCATTTTTTCGGCCTATCTCATCCCATTTTGGCTAAAAGTAATGCCGGGAATAGGTTTTATAATTTTTTGAATTTTTTTACTATTTTTTTCAGAATTTTCTTTCCCGGGTCGAGTATGAACGGAATTCGGGACTAAAATTTTGATTTCAGTTTTTCGGCCTATCTCATCCCGTTTTGGATAAAAATAATGCCGGGAAGACGTTTTATAATTTTTTGAATTTTTTTACTATTTTTTGCTCAATTTTCTTGCCCGGGTCGAGTATGAACGGAATTCGGGACTACAATTTTGATTTCAGTTTTTCGGCCTATCTCATCCCATTTTGGATAAAAATAATCCGGGAAGAGGTTTTATAATTTTTTTAATTTTTTTACTATTTTTTTAGAATATTCTTTCCCGGGTCGAGTATGAACGGAATTCGGGACTAAAATTTTGATTTCAGTTTATCGGCCTATCTCATTCCGTTTTGGATAAAAATAATGCCGGGAATAGGTTTTATAATTTTTTGAATTTTTTTACTATTTTTTTCGGAATTTTCTTTCCAGGGTCGGGTATGTACGGAATTTGGGACTAAAATTATTTTTTTTCTTTTTCGGCCTACCTCATCCCGTTTTGGCTAAAAATAATGCCGGGAAGAGGTTTTACAATTTTTTGAATTTTTTTACTATTTTTTTCGGAATATTCTTTCCCGGGTCGAGTATGAACGGAATTTGGGACTAAAATTTTGATTTCAGTTTTTCGGCCTATCTCATCCCGTTTTGGATAAAAATAATTTCGGGAAGAGGTTTTATAATTTTTTGAATTTTTTTACTATTTTTTTCAGAATTTTCTTTCCCGGGTCGAGTATGAACGGAATTCGGGACTAAAATTTTGATTTCAGTTTTTCGGCCTGTCTCATCCCGTTTTAGATAAAAATAATGCCGGGAAGAGGTTTTATAATTTTTTGAATTTTTTTACTATTTTTTGCTCAATTTTCTTGCCCGGGTCGAGTATGAACGGAATTCGGGACTACAATTTTGATTTCAGTTTTTCGGCCTATCTCATCCCATTTTGGATAAAAATAATCCGGGAAGAGGTTTTATAATTTTTTTAATTTTTTTACTATTTTTTTAGAATATTCTTTCCCAGGTCGAGTATGAACGGAATTCGGGACTAAAATTTTGATTTCAGTTTTTCGGCCTATCTCATTCCGTTTTGTACAAAAATAATGCCGGGAATAGGTTTTATAATTTTCTGAATTTTTTTACTATTTCTTTCGAAATTTTCTTTCCAGGGTCGGGTATGTACGGAATTTGGGACTAAAATTATTTTTTTTCTTTTTCGGCCTACCTCATCCCGTTTTGGCTAAAAATAATGCCGGGAAGAGGTTTTACAATTTTTTGAATTTTTTTACTATTTTTTTCGGAATATTCTTTCCCGGGTCGAGTATGAACGGAATTTGGGACTAAAATTTTGATTTCAGTTTTTCGGCCTATCTCATCCCGTTTTGGCTAAAAATAACGCCGGGAAGAGGTTTTATAATTTCTTGAATTTTTTTACTATTTTTTTCTGAATTTTCTTTCCCGAGTCGACTATGAACGGAATTTGGGACTAAAATTTTGTTTTCACTTTTTCGGCCTATCTCATCCCGTTTTGGCTAAAAATAATGCCGGGTGGATGTTTTATAATTTTTTAAAATTTTATATTATTTTTTTTGAAATTTTCTTGCCCGGGTCGAGTATGAACGGAATTCGGGACTAAAATTTTGATCTTAGTTTTTTGGCCTATCTCATCCCCGTTTTGGATAAAAATATTGCCAGGAAGAGGTTTTATAATTTTTTGAATTTTTTCACTTTTTTTTTCGGAATTTTCTTTCCCGGGTCGAGTATAAACGGAATTTGGGACTAAAATTTTGTTTTCACTTTTTCGGCCTATCTCATCCCGTTTTGGCTAAAAATAATGCCGGGAGGATGTTTTATAATTTTTTGAATTTGTATACTATTTTTTTTGTAATTTTCTTGCCCGGGTCGAGTATGAACGGAATTCGGGCCTAAAATTTTGATTTCAGTTTTTCGGCCTACGGAGTTTTGGATAAAAATATTGCCGGGAAGAGGTTTTATAATTTTTTGAACTTTTTCACTATTTTTTTTGGAATTTTCTTGCCCGAGTCGAGTATGAACGGAATACGGGCCTAAAATTTTGATTTCAGTTTTTCGGCCTACCTCATCCTGTTTTGGATAAAAATATTGCCGGGAAGAGGTTTTATAATTTTTTGAATTTTTTTACTATTTTTTTCGGAATTTTCTTTCCCGGGTCGAGTATGAACGGAATTTGGGACTAAAATTTTGTTTTCCCTTTTTCGGACTATCTCATCTCGTTTAGGCTAAAAATAATGACAGTTTCATGTTTTATAAGTTTTTTAATTTTTTTACTATTTTTTTCGGAATATTCTTTCCTGGGTAGAGATGGACGGAATTCGGGACTAAAATTTTTTTTTCACATTTTCAGCCTATCTCGTCCCCCGTTTTGTCTAAAAATAATGCCGAGAAGACGTTTTACAGATTTTTGAATTTTTTCACTATTTTTTTCTGAATTTTCTTGCCCTGGTCGAGTATGAACGGAATTCGGGACTAAAATTTTGATTTCATTTTTTCGGCCTATCTCATCCCGTTTTGGCTAAAAATAATGCAGGGAAAAGGTTTTATAAATTTTTGAATTTTTTCACTATTTTTTTCTGAATTATCTTGCCCGGGTCGAGTATGAACGGAATTCGGGAATAAAATTTTGATTTCAGTTTTTTGGCCTACCTCATCCCGTTTTGGATAAAAATATTGCCGGAATGAGGTTTTATAATTTTTTGAATTTTTTTACTATTTTTTTCAGAATTTTCTTTCCCGGGTCGAGTATGAACGAAATTTGGGACTAAAATTTTGTTTTCACTTTTTCGGCCTATCTCATCCCGTTTAGGCTAAAAATAATGACGGTTTCATGTTCTATAAGTTTTTGAATTTTTTTACTATTTTTTTCGGATTATTCTTTCCTTGGTATAGTATGAACGGAATTCGGAACTAAAATTTTGTTTTCACTTTTTCGGCCTATCTCATCCCCCGTTTTGTTTAAAAATAATTCCAGGAAGAGGTTTTATAAATTTTTGAATTTTTTCACTATTTTTTTCTGAATTTTCTTGCCCGGGTCGAGTATGAACGGAATTCGGGACTAAAATTTTGATTTCAGTTTCTCGGCCTATCTCCTCACGTTTTGGATAAAAATAATGCCGGGAAGCGGTTTTATAATTTTTTGAATTTTTTTACTATTTCTTTCGGAATATTCTTTCCCAGGTCGAGTATGAACGGAATTCGGGACTAAAATTTTGATTTCAGTTTTTCGGCCTATCTCATCCCGTTTTGGATAAAAATAATTTCGGGAAGAGGTTTTATAATTTTTTGAATTTTTTTACTATTTTTTTCAGAATTTTCTTTCCCGGGTAGAATATGAACGGAAATCGGGACTAAAATTTTGATTTCAGTTTTTCGGCCTACCTCATCCCGTTTTGGATAAAAATATTGCCGGGAAGAGGTTTTATAATTTTTTGAATTTTTTTACTATTTTTTTCGGAATTTTCTTTCCCGGGTCGAGTATGAACGGAATTTGGGACTAACATTTTGTTTTCACTTTTTCGGCCTATTTCATCCCGTTTAGGCTAAAAATAATGACGGTTTCATGTTTTATAATTTTTTGATTTTTTTTTCTATTTTTTTCGGAATATTATTTCCTGGGTAGAGTATGAACGGAATTCGGGAATAAAACTTTTTTTTCACTTTTTCGGCCTATCTCATCC
The DNA here is from genome assembly GCA_028535905.1 of Quercus berberidifolia. Taxonomy (NCBI): domain Eukaryota; kingdom Viridiplantae; phylum Streptophyta; class Magnoliopsida; order Fagales; family Fagaceae; genus Quercus; species Quercus berberidifolia. Next base: position 43,397,975 of record JAPQVW010000001.1, read on the forward strand.
CCCGTTTTGTCTAAAAATAATGCTGGGAAGAGGTTTTATAAATTTTTGAATTTTTTCACTATTTTTTTCTGAATTTTCTTGCCCGGGCCGAGTATGAACGGAATTCGGGACTAAAATTTTGATTTCATTTTTTCGGCCTATCTCATCCCATTTTGGCTAAAAGTAATGCCGGGAATAGGTTTTATAATTTTTTGAATTTTTTTACTATTTTTTTCAGAATTTTCTTTCCCGGGTCGAGTATGAACGGAATTCGGGACTAAAATTTTGATTTCAGTTTTTCGGCCTATCTCATCCCGTTTTGGATAAAAATAATGCCGGGAAGACGTTTTATAATTTTTTGAATTTTTTTACTATTTTTTGCTCAATTTTCTTGCCCGGGTCGAGTATGAACGGAATTCGGGACTACAATTTTGATTTCAGTTTTTCGGCCTATCTCATCCCATTTTGGATAAAAATAATCCGGGAAGAGGTTTTATAATTTTTTTAATTTTTTTACTATTTTTTTAGAATATTCTTTCCCGGGTCGAGTATGAACGGAATTCGGGACTAAAATTTTGATTTCAGTTTATCGGCCTATCTCATTCCGTTTTGGATAAAAATAATGCCGGGAATAGGTTTTATAATTTTTTGAATTTTTTTACTATTTTTTTCGGAATTTTCTTTCCAGGGTCGGGTATGTACGGAATTTGGGACTAAAATTATTTTTTTTCTTTTTCGGCCTACCTCATCCCGTTTTGGCTAAAAATAATGCCGGGAAGAGGTTTTACAATTTTTTGAATTTTTTTACTATTTTTTTCGGAATATTCTTTCCCGGGTCGAGTATGAACGGAATTTGGGACTAAAATTTTGATTTCAGTTTTTCGGCCTATCTCATCCCGTTTTGGATAAAAATAATTTCGGGAAGAGGTTTTATAATTTTTTGAATTTTTTTACTATTTTTTTCAGAATTTTCTTTCCCGGGTCGAGTATGAACGGAATTCGGGACTAAAATTTTGATTTCAGTTTTTCGGCCTGTCTCATCCCGTTTTAGATAAAAATAATGCCGGGAAGAGGTTTTATAATTTTTTGAATTTTTTTACTATTTTTTGCTCAATTTTCTTGCCCGGGTCGAGTATGAACGGAATTCGGGACTACAATTTTGATTTCAGTTTTTCGGCCTATCTCATCCCATTTTGGATAAAAATAATCCGGGAAGAGGTTTTATAATTTTTTTAATTTTTTTACTATTTTTTTAGAATATTCTTTCCCAGGTCGAGTATGAACGGAATTCGGGACTAAAATTTTGATTTCAGTTTTTCGGCCTATCTCATTCCGTTTTGTACAAAAATAATGCCGGGAATAGGTTTTATAATTTTCTGAATTTTTTTACTATTTCTTTCGAAATTTTCTTTCCAGGGTCGGGTATGTACGGAATTTGGGACTAAAATTATTTTTTTTCTTTTTCGGCCTACCTCATCCCGTTTTGGCTAAAAATAATGCCGGGAAGAGGTTTTACAATTTTTTGAATTTTTTTACTATTTTTTTCGGAATATTCTTTCCCGGGCCGAGTATGAACGGAATTTGGGACTAAAATTTTGATTTCAGTTTTTCGGCCTATCTCATCCTGTTTTGGCTAAAAATAACGCCGGGAAGAGGTTTTATAATTTCTTGAATTTTTTTACTATTTTTTTCTGAATTTTCTTTCCCGAGTCGACTATGAACGGAATTTGGGACTAAAATTTTGTTTTCACTTTTTCGGCCTATCTCATCCCGTTTTGGCTAAAAATAATGCCGGGTGGATGTTTTATAATTTTTTAAAATTTTATATTATTTTTTTTGAAATTTTCTTGCCCGGGTCGAGTATGAACGGAATTCGGGACTAAAATTTTGATCTTAGTTTTTTGGCCTATCTCATCCCCGTTTTGGATAAAAATATTGCCAGGAAGAGGTTTTATAATTTTTTGAATTTTTTCACTTTTTTTTTCGGAATTTTCTTTCCCGGGTCGAGTATAAACGGAATTTGGGACTAAAATTTTGTTTTCACTTTTTCGGCCTATCTCATCCCGTTTTGGCTAAAAATAATGCCGGGAGGATGTTTTATAATTTTTTGAATTTGTATACTATTTTTTTTGTAATTTTCTTGCCCGGGTCGAGTATGAACGGAATTCGGGCCTAAAATTTTGATTTCAGTTTTTCGGCCTACGGAGTTTTGGATAAAAATATTGCCGGGAAGAGGTTTTATAATTTTTTGAACTTTTTCACTATTTTTTTTGGAATTTTCTTGCCCGAGTCGAGTATGAACGGAATACGGGCCTAAAATTTTGATTTCAGTTTTTCGGCCTACCTCATCCTGTTTTGGATAAAAATATTGCCGGGAAGAGGTTTTATAATTTTTTGAATTTTTTTACTATTTTTTTCGGAATTTTCTTTCCCGGGTCGAGTATGAACGGAATTTGGGACTAAAATTTTGTTTTCCCTTTTTCGGACTATCTCATCTCGTTTAGGCTAAAAATAATGACAGTTTCATGTTTTATAAGTTTTTTAATTTTTTTACTATTTTTTTCGGAATATTCTTTCCTGGGTAGAGATGGACGGAATTCGGGACTAAAATTTTTTTTTCACATTTTCAGCCTATCTCGTCCCCCGTTTTGTCTAAAAATAATGCCGAGAAGACGTTTTACAGATTTTTGAATTTTTTCACTATTTTTTTCTGAATTTTCTTGCCCTGGTCGAGTATGAACGGAATTCGGGACTAAAATTTTGATTTCATTTTTTCGGCCTATCTCATCCCGTTTTGGCTAAAAATAATGCAGGGAAAAGGTTTTATAAATTTTTGAATTTTTTCACTATTTTTTTCTGAATTATCTTGCCCGGGTCGAGTATGAACGGAATTCGGGAATAAAATATTGTTTTCACTTTTTCGGCCTATCTCATCCCGTTTAGGCTAAAAATAATGACGGTTTCATGTTTTATAAGTTTTTGAATTTTTTTACTATTTTTTTCGGATTATTCTTTCCTGGGTATAGTATGAACGGAATTCGGAACTAAAATTTTGTTTTCACTTTTTCGGCCTATCTCATCCCCCGTTTTGTCTAAAAATAATTCCAGGAAGAGGTTTTATAAATTTTTGAATTTTTTCACTATTTTTTTCTGAATTTTCTTGCCCGGGTCGAGTATGAACGGAATTCGGGACTAAAATTTTGATTTCAGTTTTTCGGCCTATCTCCTCACGTTTTGGATAAAAATAATGCCGGGAAGCGGTTTTATAATTTTTTGAATTTATTTACTATTTCTTTCGGAATATTCTTTCCCGGGTCGAGTATGAACGGAATTCGGGACTAAAATTTTGATTTCAGTTTTTCGGCCTATCTCATCCCGTTTTGGATAAAAATAATTTCGGGAAGAGGTTTTATAATTTTTTGAATTTTTTTACTATTTTTTTCAGAATTTTCTTTCCCGGGTAGAATATGAACGGAAATCGGGACTAAAATTTTGATTTCAGTTTTTCGGCCTATCTCATCCCGTTTTGGCTAAAAATAATGCCGGGAATAGGTTTTATAATTTTTTGAATTTTTTTACTATTTTTTTCAGAATTTTCTTTGCCGGGTAGAATATGAACGGAAATCGGGACTAAAATTTTGATTTCATTTTTTCGGCCTATCTCATCCCGTTTTGGCTAAAAATAATGCCGGGAATAGGTTTTATAATTTTTTGAATTTTTTTACTATTTTTTTCAGAATTTTCTTTCCCGGGTCGAGTATGAACGGAATTCGGGACTAAAATTTTGATTTCAGTTTTTCGGCCTATCTCATCCCGTTTTGGATAAAAATAATGCCGGGAAGAGGTTTTTTAATTTTTTGAATTTTTTTACTATTTTTTGCTCAATTTTCTTTCCCGGGTCGAGTATGAACGGAATTCGGGACTACAATTTTGATTTCAGTTTTTCGGCCTATCTCATCCCATTTTGGATAAAAATAATCCGGGAAGAGGTTTTTTAATTTTTTTACTATTTTTTTAGAATATTCTTTCCCGGGTCGAGTATGAACGGAATTCGGGACTAAAATTTTGATTTCAGTTTTTCGGCCTATCTCATTCCGTTTTGGATAAAAAGAATGCCGGGAATAGGTTTTATAATTTTTTGAATTTTTTTACTATTTTTTTCGGAATTTTCTTTCCAGGGTCGGGTATGTACGGAATTTGGGACTAAAATTATTTTTTTTCTTTTTCGGCCTACCTCATCCCGTTTTGGCTAAAAATAATGCCGGGAAGATGTTTTACAATTTTTTGAATTTTTTTACTATTTTTTTCGGAATATTCTTTCCCGGGTCGAGTATGAACGGAATTTGGGACTAAAATTTTGATTTCAGTTTTTCGGCCTATCTCATCCCGTTTTGGCTAAAAATAACGCCGGGAAGAGGTTTTATAATTTTTTGAATTTTTTAACTATTTTTTTCTGAATTTTCTTTCCCGGGTCGACTATGAACGGAATTTGGGACTAAAATTTTGTTTTCACTTTTTCGGCCTATCTCAGTCCGTTTTGGCTAAAAATAATTCCGGGTGGATGTTTTATAATTTTTTAAAATTTTATAATATTTTTTTTGGAATTTTCTTGCCCGGGTCGAGTATGAACGGAATTCGGGACTAAAATTTTGATCTCAGTTTTTCGGCCTATCTCATCCCCGTTTTGGATAAAAATATTGCCAGGAAGAGGTTTTATAATTTTTTGAATTTTTTCACTATTTTTTTCGGAATTTTCTTTCCCGGGTCGAGTATAAACGGATTTTGGGACTAAAATATTGTTTTTACTTTTTCGGCCTATCTCATCCCGTTTTGGCTAAAAATAATGCCGGGAGGATGTTTTATAATTTTTTGAATTTTTATACTATTTTTTTTGGAATTTTCTTGCCCGAGTCGAGTATGAACGGAATACGGGCCTAAAATTTTGATTTCAGTTTTTCGGCCTACCTCATCCTGTTTTGGATTAAAATATTGCCGGGAAGAGGTTTTATAATTTTTTGAATTTTTTTACTATTTTTTTCGGAATTTTCTTACCCGGGTCGAGTATGAATGGAATTTGGGACTAAAATTTTGTTTTCCCTTTTTCGGCCTATCTCATCTCGTTTAGGCTAAAAATAATGACGGTTTCATGTTTTATAAGTTTTTGAATTTTTTTACTATTTTTTTCGGAATATTCTTTCCTGGGTAGAGGATGGACGGAATTCGGGAGTAAAATTTTTTTTTCACATTTTCAGCCTATCTCGTCCCCCGTTTTGGCTAAAAATAATGCCGAGAAGACGTTTTATAGATTTTTGAATTTTTTCACTATTTTTTTCTGAATTTTCTTGCCCTGGTCGAGTATGAACGGAATTCGGGTCTAAAATTTTGATTTCATTTTTTCGGCCTATCTCATCCCGTTTTGGCTAAAAATAATGCAGGGAAAAGGTTTTATAAATTTTTGAATTTTTTCACTATTTTTTTCTGAATTATCTTGCCCGGGTCGAGCATGAACGGAATTCGGGAATAAAATTTTGATTTCAGTTTTTCGGCCTACCTCATCCCGTTTTGGATAAAAATATTGCCGGAAAGAGGTTTTATAATTTTTTGAATTTTTTTACTATTTTTTTCGGAATTTTCTTTCCCGGGTCGAGTATGAACGGAATTTGGGACTAAAATTTTGTTTTCACTTTTTCGGCCTATCTCATCCCGTTTAGGCTAAAAATAATGACGGTTTCATGTTTTATATGTTTTTGAATTTTTTTACTATTTTTTTCGGATTATTCTTTCCTGGGTATAGTATGAACGGAATTCGGAACTAAAATTTTGTTTTCACTTTTTCGGCCTATCTCATCCCCCGTTTTGTCTAAAAATAATTCCAGGAAGAGGTTTTATAAATTTTTGAATTTTTTCACTATTTTTTTCTGAATTTTCTTGCCCGGGTCGAGTATGAACGGAATTCGGGACTAAAATTTTGATTTCAGTTTTTCGGCCTATCTCCTCACGTTTTGGATAAAAATAATGCCGGGAAGCGGTTTTATAATTTTTTGAATTTTTTTACTATTTCTTTCGGAATATTCTTTCCCGGGTCGAGTATGAACGGAATTCGGGACTAAAATTTTGATTTCAGTTTTTCGGCCTATCTCATCCCGTTTTGGATAAAAATAATTTCGGGAAGAGGTTTTATAATTTTTTGAATTTTTTTACTATTTTTTTCAGAATTTTCTTTCCCGGGTAGAATATGAACGGAAATCGGGACTAAAATTTTGATTTCAGTTTTTCGGCCTACCTCATCCCGTTTTGGATAAAAATATTGCCGGGAAGAGGTTTTATAATTTTTTGAATTTTTTTACTATTTTTTTCGGAATTTTCTTTCCCGGGTCGAGTATGAACGAAATTTGGGACTAAAATTTTGTTTTCACTTTTTCGGCCTATCTCATCCCGTTTAGGCTAAAAATAATGACGGTTTCATGTTTTATACTTTTTTGATTTTTTTTACTATTTTTTTCGGAATATTATTTCCTGGGTAGATTATGAACGGAATTCGGGACTAAAACTTTTTTTTCACTTTTTCGGCCTATCTCATCCCCCGTTTTGTCTAAAAATAATGCCGGGAAGAGGTTTTATAAAATTTTTAATTTTTTCACTATTTTTTTCTGAATTTTCTTGCCCGGGTCGAGTATGAACGGAATTCGGGACTAAAATTTTGATTTCAGTTTTTCGGCCTATCTCCTCACATTTTGGATAAAAATAATGCCGAGAAGCGGTTTTATAATTTTTTGAATTTTTTTACTATTTCTTTCGGTATATTCTTTCCCGGGTCGAGTATGAACGGAATTCGGGACTAAAATTTTGATTTCAGTTTTTCGGCCTATCTCATCCCGTTTTGGATAAAAATAATTCCGGGAAGAGGTTTTATAATTTTTTGAATTTTTTTACTATTTTTTTCAGAATTTTCTATCCCGGGTAGAATATGAACGGAAATCGGGACTAAAATTTTGATTTCAGTTTTTCGGCCTACCTCATCCCGTTTTGGATAAAAATATTGCCGGGAAGAGGTTTTATAATTTTTTGAATTTTTTTACTATTTTTTTCGGAATTTTCTTTCCCGGGTCGAGTATGAACGGAATTTGGGACTAAAATTTTGTTTTCACTTTTTCGGCCTATCTCATCCCGTTTAGGCTAAAAATAATGACGGTTTCATGTTTTATAATTTTTTGATTTTTATTACTATTTTTTTCGGAATATTATTTCCTGGGTAGAGTATGAACGGAATTCGGGACTAAAACTTTTTTTTCACTTTTTCGGCCTATCTCATCCCCCGTTTTGTCTAAAAATAATGCCGGGAAGAGGTTTTATAAATTTTTGAATTTTTTCACTATTTTTTTCTGAATTTTCTTGCCCGGGCCGAGTATGAACGGAATTCGGGACTAAAATTTTGATTTCATTTTTTCGGCCTATCTCATCCCGTTTTGGCTAAAAATAATGCCGGGAATAGGTTTTATAATTTTTTGAATTTTTTTACTATTTTTTTCAGAATTTTCTTTCCAGGGTCGAGTATGAACGGAATTCGGGACTAAAATTTTGATTTCAGTTTTTCGGCCTATCTCATCCCCGTTTTGGATAAAAATAATGCCGGGAAGAGGTTTTTTAATTTTTTGAATTTTTTTACTATTTTTTGCTCAATTTTCTTTCCCGGGTCGAGTATGAACGGAATTCGGGACTACAATTTTGATTTCAGTTTTTCGGCCTATCTCATCCCATTTTGGATAAAAATAATCCGGGAAGAGGTTTTTTAATTTTTTTACTATTTTTTTAGAATATTCTTTCCCGGGTCGAGTATGAACGGAATTCGGGACTAAAATTTTGATTTCAGTTTTTCGGCCTATCTCATTCCGTTTTGGATAAAAAGAATGCTGGGAATAGGTTTTATAATTTTTTGAATTTTTTTACTATTTTTTTCGGAATTTTCTTTCCAGGGTCGGGTATGTACGGAACTTGGGACTAAAATTATTTTTTTTCTTTTTCGGCCTACCTCTTCCCGTTTTGGCTAAAAATAATGCCGGAAAGATGTTTTACAATTTTTTGAATTTTTTTACTATTTTTTTCGGAATATTCTTTCCCGGGTCGAGTATGAACGGAATTTGGGACTAAAATTTTGATTTCAGTTTTTCGGCCTATCTCATCCCGTTTTGGCTAAAAATAACGCCGGGAAGAGGTTTTATAATTTTTTGAATTTTTTTACTATTTTTTTCGGATTATTCTTTCCTGGGTATAGTATGAACGGAATTCGGAACTAAAATTTTGTTTTCACTTTTTCGGCCTATCTCATCCCCCGTTTTGTCTAAAAATAATTCCAGGAAGAGGTTTTATAAATTTTTGAATTTTTTCACTATTTTTTTCTGAATTTTCTTGCCCGGGTCGAGTATGAACGGAATTCGGGACTAAAATTTTGATTTTAGTTTTTCGGCCTATCTCCTCACGTTTTGGATAAAAATAATGCCGGGAATCGGTTTTATAATTTTTTGAATTTTTTTACTATTTCTTTCGGAATATTCTTTCCCGGGTCGAGTATGAACGGAATTCGGGACTAAAATTTTGATTTCAGTTTTTCGGCCTATCTCATCCCGTTTTGGATAAAAATAATTTCGGGAAGAGGTTTTATAATTTTTTGAATTTTTTTACTATTTTTTTCAGAATTTTCTTTCCCGGGTAGAATACGAACGGAAATCGGGACTAAAATTTTAATTTCAGTTTTTCGGCCTACCTCATCCCGTTTTGGATAAAAATATTGCCGGGAAGAGGTTTTATAATTTTTTGAATTTTTTTACTATTTTTTTCGGAATTTTCTTTCCCGGGTCGAGTATGAACGGAATTTGGGACTAAAATTTTGTTTTCACTTTATCGGCCTATCTCATCCCGTTTAGGCTAAAAATAATGACGGTTTCATGTTTTATACTTTTTTGATTTTTTTTACTATTTTTTTCGGAATATTATTTCCTGGGTAGATTATGAACGGAATTCGGGACTAAAACTTTTTTTTCACTTTTTCGGCCTATCTCATCCCCCGTTTTGTCTAAAAATAATGCCGGGAAGAGGTTTTATAAATTTTTGAATTTTTTCACTATTTTTTTCTGAATTTTCTTTCCCGGGTCGAGTATGAACGGAATTCGGGACTACAATTTTGATTTCAGTTTTTCGGCCTATCTCATCCCATTTTGGATAAAAATAATCCGGGAAGAGGTTTTATAATTTTTTTAATTTTTTTACTATTTTTTTAGCATATTCTTTCCCGGGTCGAGTATGAACGGAATTCGGGACTAAAATTTTGATTTCAGTTTTTCGGCCTATCTCATTCCGTTTTGGATAAAAATAATGCCGGGAATAGGTTTTATAATTTTTTGAATTTTTTTACTATTTTTTTAGGAATTTTCTTTCCAGGGTCGGGTATGTACGGAGTTTGGGACTAAAATTATTTTTTTTCTTTTTCGGCCTACCTCTTCCCGTTTTGGCTAAAAATAATGCCGGGAAGATGTTTTACAATTTTTTGAATTTTTTTACTATTTTTTTCGGAATATTCTTTCCCGGGTCGAGTATGAACGGAATTTGGGACTAAAATTTTGATTTCAGTTTTTCGGCCTATCTCATCCCGTTTTGGCTAAAAATAACGCCGGGAAGAGGTTTTATAATTTTTTGAATTTTTTTACTATTTTTTTCTGAATTTTCTTTCCCGGGTCGACTATGAACGGAATTTGGGACTAAAATTTTGTTTTCACTTTTTCGGCCTATCTCATCCCGTTTTGGCTAAAAATAATGCCGGGTGGATGTTTTATAATTTTTTAAAATTTTATAATATTTTTTTTGGAATTTTCTTGCCCGGGTCGAGTATGAACGGAATTCGGGACTAAAATTTTGATCTCAGTTTTTCGGCCTATCTCATCCCCGTTTTGGATAAAAATATTGCCAGGAAGAGGTTTTATAATTTTTTGAATTTTTTCACTATTTTTTTCGGAATTTTCTTTCCCGGGTCGAGTATAAACGGAATTTGGGACTAAAATTTTGTTTTTACTTTTTCGGCCTATCTCATCCCGTTTTGGCTAAAAATAATGCCGGGAGGATGTTTTATAATTTTTTGAATTTTTATACTATTTTTTTTGGAATTTTCTTGCCCGAGTCGAGTATGAACGGAATACGGGCCTAAAATTTTGATTTCAGTTTTTCGGCCTACCTCATCCTGTTTTGGATAAAAATATTGCCGGGAAGAGGTTTTATAATTTTTTGAATTTTTTTACTATTTTTTTCGGAATTTTCTTTCCCGGGTCGAGTATGAACGGAATTTGGGACTAAAATTTTGTTTTCCCTTTTTCGGCCTATCTCATCTCGTTTAGGCTAAAAATAATGACGGTTTCATGTTTTATAAGTTTTTGAATTTTTTTACTATTTTTTTCGGAATATTCTTTCCTGGGTAGAGGATGGACGGAATTCGGGACTAAAATTTTTTTTTCACATTTTCAGCCTATCTCGTCCCCCGTTTTGTCTAAAAATAATGCCGAGAAGACGTTTTATAGATTTTTGAATTTTTTCACTATTTTTTTCTGAATTTTCTTGCCCTGGTCGAGTATGAACGGAATTCGGGACTAAAATTTTGATTTCATTTTTTCGGCCTATCTCATCCCGTTTTGGCTAAAAATAATGCAGGGAAAAGGTTTTATAAATTTTTGAATTTTTTCACTATTTTTTTCTGAATTATCTTGCCCGGGTCGAGTATGAACGGAATTCGGGAATAAAATTTTGATTTCAGTTTTTCGGCCTACCTCATCCCGTTTAGGCTAAAAATAATGACGGTTTCATGTTTTATATGTTTTTGAATTTTTTTACTATTTTTTTCGGATTATTCTTTCCTGGGTATAGTATGAACGGAATTCGGAACTAAAATTTTGTTTTCACTTTTTCGGCCTATCTCATCCCCCGTTTTGTCTAAAAATAATTCCAGGAAGAGGTTTTATAAATTTTTGAATTTTTTCACTATTTTTTTCTGAATTTTCTTGCCCGGGTCGAGTATGAACGGAATTCGGGACTAAAATTTTGATTTTAGTTTTTCGGCCTATCTCCTCACGTTTTGGATAAAAATAATGCCGGGAAGCGGTTTTATAATTTTTTGAATTTTTTTACTATTTCTTTCGGAATATTCTTTCCCGGGTCGAGTATGAACGGAATTCGGGACTAAAATTTTGATTTCAGTTTTTTGGCCTATCTCATCCCGTTTTGGATAAAAATAATTTCGGGAAGAGGTTTTATAATTTTTTGAATTTTTTTACTATTTTTTTCAGAATTTTCTTTCCCGGGTAGAATACGAACGGAAATCGGGACTAAAATTTTAATTTCAGTTTTTCGGCCTACCTCATCCCTTTTTGGATAAAAATATTGCCGGGAAGAGGTTTTATAATTTTTTGAATTTTTTTACTATTTTTTTCGGAATTTTCTTTCCCGGGTCGAGTATGAACGGAATTTGGGACTAAAATTTTGTTTTCACTTTATCGGCCTATCTCATCCCGTTTAGGCTAAAAATAATGACGGTTTCATGTTTTATACTTTTTTGATTTTTTTTACTATTTTTTTCGGAATATTATTTCCTGGGTAGATTATGAACGGAATTCGGGACTAAAACTTTTTTTTTCACTTTTTCGGCCTATCTCATCCCCCGTTTTGTCTAAAAATAATGCCGGGAAGAGGTTTTATAAATTTTTGAATTTTTTCACTATTTTTTTCTGAATTTTCTTTCCCGGGTCGAGTATGAACGGAATTCGGGACTACAATTTTGATTTCAGTTTTTCGGCCTATCTCATCCCATTTTGGATAAAAATAATCCGGGAAGAGGTTTTATAATTTTTTTAATTTTTTTACTATTTTTTTAGCATATTCTTTCCCGGGTCGAGTATGAACGGAATTCGGGACTAAAATTTTGATTTCAGTTTTTCGGCCTATCTCATTCCGTTTTGGATAAAAATAATGCCGGGAATAGGTTTTATAATTTTTTGAATTTTTTTACTATTTTTTTAGGAATTTTCTTTCCAGGGTCGGGTATGTACGGAGTTTGGGACTAAAATTATTTTTTTTCTTTTTCGGCCTACCTCATCCCGTTTTGGCTAAAAATAATGCCGGGAAGAGGTTTTATAATTTTTTTAATTTTTTTACTATTTTTTTCGGAATTTTCTTTCCCGGGTCGAGTATAAACGGAATTTGGGACTAAAATTTTGTTTTCACTTTTTCGGCTTATCTCATCCCGTTTAGGCTAAAAATAATGACGGTTTCATGTTTTATAAGTTTTTGAATTTTTTTAAGATTTTTTTCGGATTATTCTTTCCTGGGTATAGTATGAACGGAATTCGGAACTAAAATTTTGTTTTCACTTTTTCGGCCTATCTCATCCCCCGTTTTGTCTAAAAATAATTCCAGGAAGAGGTTTTATAAATTTTTGAATTTTTTCACAATTTTTTTCTGAATTTTCTTGCCCGGGTCGGGTATGTACGGAATTTGGGACTAAAATTATTTTTTTTCTTTTTCGGCCTACCTCATCCCGTTTTGGCTAAAAATAATGCCGGGAAGAGGTTTTACAATTTTTTGAATTTTTTTACTATTTTTTTCGGAATATTCTTTCCCGGGTCGAGCATGAACGGAATTGGGGACTAAAATTTTGATTTCAGTTTTTCGGCCTATCTCATCCCGTTTTGGGTAAAAATAACGCCGGGAAGAGGTTTTATAATTTTTTGAATTTTTTTACTATTTTTTTCTGAATTTTCTTTCCCGGGTCGACTATGAACGGAATTTGGGACTAAAATTTTGTTTTCACTTTTTCGGCCTATCTCATCCCATTTTGGCTAAAAATAATGCCGGGTGGATGTTTTATAATTTTTTAAAATTTTATAATATTTTTTTTGGAATTTTCTTGCCCGGGTCGAGTATGAACGGAATTTGGGACTAAAATTTTGATTTCATTTTTTCAGCCTATCTCATCCCGTTTTGGCTAAAAATAATGCCGGGAAGAGGTTTTATAAATTTTTGAATTTTTTCACTATTTTTTTCTGAATTTTCTTGCCCGGGTCGAGTATGAACGGAATTCGGGACTAAAATTTTGATTTCATTTTTTCGGCCTATCTCATCCCGTTTTGGCTAAAAATAATGCCGGGAAGAGGTTTTATAAATTTTTGAATTTTTTCACTATTGTTTTCGGAATATTCTTTCCCGGGTCGAGTATGTACGGAATTTGGGACTACAATTTTGATTTCAGTTTTTCGGCCTATCTCATCCCATTTTGGATAAAAATAATCCGGGAAGAGGTTTTATAATTTTTTTAATTTTTTTACTATTTTTTTAGAATATTCTTTCCCAGGTCGAGTATGAACGGAATTCGGGACTAAAATTTTGATTTCAGTTTTTCGGCCTATCTCATTCCGTTTTGTACAAAAATAATGCCGGGAATAGGTTTTATAATTTTCTGAATTTTTTTACTATTTCTTTCGAAATTTTCTTTCCAGGGTCGGGTATGTACGGAATTTGGGACTAAAATTATTTTTTTTCTTTTTCGGCCTACCTCATCCCGTTTTGGCTAAAAATAATGCCGGGAAGAGGTTTTACAATTTTTTGAATTTTTTTACTATTTTTTTCGGAATATTCTTTCCCGGGTCGAGTATGAACGGAATTTGGGACTAAAATTTTGATTTCAGTTTTTCGGCCTATCTCATCCCGTTTTGGCTAAAAATAACGCCGGGAAGAGGTTTTATAATTTCTTGAATTTTTTTACTATTTTTTTCTGAATTTTCTTTCCCGAGTCGACTATGAACGGAATTTGGGACTAAAATTTTGTTTTCACTTTTTCGGCCTATCTCATCCCGTTTTGGCTAAAAATAATGCCGGGTGGATGTTTTATAATTTTTTAAAATTTTATATTATTTTTTTTGAAATTTTCTTGCCCGGGTCGAGTATGAACGGAATTCGGGACTAAAATTTTGATCTCAGTTTTTTGGCCTATCTCATCCCCGTTTTGGATAAAAATATTGCCAGGAAGAGGTTTTATAATTTTTTGAATTTTTTCACTTTTTTTTTCGGAATTTTCTTTCCCGGGTCGAGTATAAACGGAATTTGGGACTAAAATTTTGTTTTCACTTTTTCGGCCTATCTCATCCCGTTTTGGCTAAAAATAATGCCGGGAGGATGTTTTATAATTTTTTGAATTTGTATACTATTTTTTTTGTAATTTTCTTGCCCGGGTCGAGTATGAACGGAATTCGGGCCTAAAATTTTGATTTCAGTTTTTCGGCCTACGGAGTTTTGGATAAAAATATTGCCGGGAAGAGGTTTTATAATTTTTTGAACTTTTTCACTATTTTTTTTGGAATTTTCTTGCCCGAGTCGAGTATGAACGGAATACGGGCCTAAAATTTTGATTTCAGTTTTTCGGCCTACCTCATCCTGTTTTGGATAAAAATATTGCCGGGAAGAGGTTTTATAATTTTTTGAATTTTTTTACTATTTTTTTCGGAATTTTCTTTCCCGAGTCGAGTATGAACGGAATTTGGGACTAAAATTTTGTTTTCCCTTTTTCGGACTATCTCATCTCGTTTAGGCTAAAAATAATGACAGTTTCATGTTTTATAAGTTTTTTAATTTTTTTACTATTTTTTTCGGAATATTCTTTCCTGGGTAGAGATGGACGGAATTCGGGACTAAAATTTTTTTTTCACATTTTCAGCCTATCTCGTCCCCCGTTTTGTCTAAAAATAATGCCGAGAAGACGTTTTACAGATTTTTGAATTTTTTCACTATTTTTTTCTGAATTTTCTTGCCCTGGTCGAGTATGAACGGAATTCGGGACTAAAATTTTGATTTCATTTTTTCGGCCTATCTCATCCCGTTTTGGCTAAAAATAATGCAGGGAAAAGGTTTTATAAATTTTTGAATTTTTTCACTATTTTTTTCTGAATTATCTTGCCCGGGTCGAGTATGAACGGAATTCGGGAATAAAATTTTGATTTCAGTTTTTTGGCCTACCTCATCCCGTTTTGGATAAAAATATTGCCGGAATGAGGTTTTATAATTTTTTGAATTTTTTTACTATTTTTTTCAGAATTTTCTTTCCCGGGTCGAGTATGAACGAAATTTGGGACTAAAATTTTGTTTTCACTTTTTCGGCCTATCTCATCCCGTTTAGGCTAAAAATAATGACGGTTTCATGTTTTATAAGTTTTTGAATTTTTTTACTATTTTTTTCGGATTATTCTTTCCTGGGTATAGTATGAACGGAATTCGGAACTAAAATTTTGTTTTCACTTTTTCGGCCTATCTCATCCCCCGTTTTGTCTAAAAATAATTCCAGGAAGAGGTTTTATAAATTTTTGAATTTTTTCACTATTTTTTTCTGAATTTTCTTGCCCGGGTCGAGTATGAACGGAATTCGGGACTAAAATTTTGATTTCAGTTTTTCGGCCTATCTCCTCACGTTTTGGATAAAAATAATGCCGGGAAGCGGTTTTATAATTTTTTGAATTTTTTTACTATTTCTTTCGGAATATTCTTTCCCGGGTCGAGTATGAACGGAATTCGGGACTAAAATTTTGATTTCAGTTTTTCGGCCTATCTCATCCCGTTTTGGATAAAAATAATTTCGGGAAGAGGTTTTATAATTTTTTGAATTTTTTTACTATTTTTTTCAGAATTTTCTTTCCCGGGTAGAATATGAACGGAAATCGGGACTAAAATTTTGATTTCAGTTTTTCGGCCTATCTCATCCCGTTTTGGCTAAAAATAATGCCGGGAATAGGTTTTATAATTTTTTGAATTTTTTTACTATTTTTTTCAGAATTTTCTTTCCCGGGTAGAATATGAACGGAAATCGGGACTAAAATTTTGATTTCATTTTTTCGGCCTATCTCATCCCGTTTTGGCTAAAAATAATGCCGGGAATAGGTTTTATAATTTTTTGAATTTTTTTACTATTTTTTTCAGAATTTTCTTTCCCGGGTCGAGTATGAACGGAATTCGGGACTAAAATTTTGATTTCAGTTTTTCGGCCTATCTCATCCCGTTTTGGATAAAAATAATGCCGGGAAGAGGTTTTTTAATTTTTTGAATTTTTTTACTATTTTTTGCTCAATTTTCTTTCCCGGGTCGAGTATGAACGGAATTCGGGACTACAATTTTGATTTCAGTTTTTCGGCCTATCTCATCCCATTTTGGATAAAAATAATCCGGGAAGAGGTTTTTTAATTTTTTTACTATTTTTTTAGAATATTCTTTCCCGGGTCGAGTATGAACGGAATTCGGGACTAAAATTTTGATTTCAGTTTTTCGGCCTATCTCATTCCGTTTTGGATAAAAAGAATGCCGGGAATAGGTTTTATAATTTTTTGAATTTTTTTACTATTTTTTTCGGAATTTTCTTTCCAGGGTCGGGTATGTACGGAATTTGGGACTAAAATTATTTTTTTTCTTTTTCGGCCTACCTCATCCCGTTTTGGCTAAAAATAATGCCGGGAAGATGTTTTACAATTTTTTGAATTTTTTTACTATTTTTTTCGGAATATTCTTTCCCGGGTCGAGTATGAACGGAATTTGGGACTAAAATTTTGATTTCAGTTTTTCGGCCTATCTCATCCCGTTTTGGCTAAAAATAACGCCGGGAAGAGGTTTTATAATTTTTTGAATTTTTTTACTATTTTTTTCTGAATTTTCTTTCCCGGGTCGACTATGAACGGAATTTGGGACTAAAATTTTGTTTTCACTTTTTCGGCCTATCTCAGTCCGTTTTGGCTAAAAATAATGCCGGGTGGATGTTTTATAATTTTTTAAAATTTTATAATATTTTTTTTGGAATTTTCTTGCCCGGGTCGAGTATGAACGGAATTCGGGACTAAAATTTTGATCTCAGTTTTTCGGCCTATCTCATCCCCGTTTTGGATAAAAATATTGCCAGGAAGAGGTTTTATAATTTTTTGAATTTTTTCACTATTTTTTTCGGAATTTTCTTTCCCGGGTCGAGTATAAACGGATTTTGGGACTAAAATTTTGTTTTTACTTTTTCGGCCTATCTCATCCCGTTTTGGCTAAAAATAATGCCGGGAGGATGTTTTATAATTTTTTGAATTTTTATACTATTTTTTTTGGAATTTTCTTGCCCGAGTCGAGTATGAACGGAATACGGGCCTAAAATTTTGATTTCAGTTTTTCGGCCTACCTCATCCTGTTTTGGATTAAAATATTGCCGGGAAGAGGTTTTATAATTTTTTGAATTTTTTTACTATTTTTTTCGGAATTTTCTTTCCCGGGTCGAGTATGAATGGAATTTGGGACTAAAATTTTGTTTTCCCTTTTTCGGCCTATCTCATCTCGTTTAGGCTAAAAATAATGACGGTTTCATGTTTTATAAGTTTTTGAATTTTTTTACTATTTTTTTCGGAATATTCTTTCCTGGGTAGAGGATGGACGGAATTCGGGAGTAAAATTTTTTTTTCACATTTTCAGCCTATCTCGTCCCCCGTTTTGGCTAAAAATAATGCCGAGAAGACGTTTTATAGATTTTTGAATTTTTTCACTATTTTTTTCTGAATTTTCTTGCCCTGGTCGAGTATGAACGGAATTCGGGTCTAAAATTTTGATTTCATTTTTTCGGCCTATCTCATCCCGTTTTGGCTAAAAATAATGCAGGGAAAAGGTTTTATAAATTTTTGAATTTTTTCACTATTTTTTTCTGAATTATCTTGCCCGGGTCGAGCATGAACGGAATTCGGGAATAAAATTTTGATTTCAGTTTTTCGGCCTACCTCATCCCGTTTTGGATAAAAATATTGCCGGAAAGAGGTTTTATAATTTTTTGAATTTTTTTACTATTTTTTTCGGAATTTTCTTTCCCGGGTCGAGTATGAACGGAATTTGGGACTAAAATTTTGTTTTCACTTTTTCGGCCTATCTCATCCCGTTTAGGCTAAAAATAATGACGGTTTCATGTTTTATATGTTTTTGAATTTTTTTACTATTTTTTTCGGATTATTCTTTCCTGGGTATAGTATGAACGGAATTCGGAACTAAAATTTTGTTTTCACTTTTTCGGCCTATCTCATCCCCCGTTTTGTCTAAAAATAATTCCAGGAAGAGGTTTTATAAATTTTTGAATTTTTTCACTATTTTTTTCTGAATTTTCTTGCCCGGGTCGAGTATGAACGGAATTCGGGACTAAAATTTTGATTTCAGTTTTTCGGCCTATCTCCTCACGTTTTGGATAAAAATAATGCCGGGAAGCGGTTTTATAATTTTTTGAATTTTTTTACTATTTCTTTCGGAATATTCTTTCCCGGGTCGAGTATGAACGGAATTCGGGACTAAAATTTTGATTTCAGTTTTTCGGCCTATCTCATCCCGTTTTGGATAAAAATAATTTCGGGAAGAGGTTTTATAATTTTTTGAATTTTTTTACTATTTTTTTCAGAATTTTCTTTCCCGGGTAGAATATGAACGGAAATCGGGACTAAAATTTTGATTTCAGTTTTTCGGCCTACCTCATCCCGTTTTGGATAAAAATATTGCCGGGAAGAGGTTTTATAATTTTTTGAATTTTTTTACTATTTTTTTCGGAATTTTCTTTCCCGGGTCGAGTATGAACGAAATTTGGGACTAAAATTTTGTTTTCACTTTTTCGGCCTATCTCATCCCGTTTAGGCTAAAAATAATGACGGTTTCATGTTTTATACTTTTTTGATTTTTTTTACTATTTTTTTCGGAATATTATTTCCTGGGTAGATTATGAACGGAATTCGGGACTAAAACTTTTTTTTCACTTTTTCGGCCTATCTCATCCCCCGTTTTGTCTAAAAATAATGCCGGGAAGAGGTTTTATAAAATTTTTAATTTTTTCACTATTTTTTTCTGAATTTTCTTGCCCGGGTCGAGTATGAACGGAATTCGGGACTAAAATTTTGATTTCAGTTTTTCGGCCTATCTCCTCACATTTTGGATAAAAATAATGCCGAGAAGCGGTTTTATAATTTTTTGAATTTTTTTACTATTTCTTTCGGTATATTCTTTCCCGGGTCGAGTATGAACGGAATTCGGGACTAAAATTTTGATTTCAGTTTTTCGGCCTATCTCATCCCGTTTTGGATAAAAATAATTCCGGGAAGAGGTTTTATAATTTTTTGAATTTTTTTACTATTTTTTTCAGAATTTTCTATCCCGGGTAGAATATGAACGGAAATCGGGACTAAAATTTTGATTTCAGTTTTTCGGCCTACCTCATCCCGTTTTGGATAAAAATATTGCCGGGAAGAGGTTTTATAATTTTTTGAATTTTTTTACTATTTTTTTCGGAATTTTCTTTCCCGGGTCGAGTATGAACGGAATTTGGGACTAAAATTTTGTTTTCACTTTTTCGGCCTATCTCATCCCGTTTAGGCTAAAAATAATGACGGTTTCATGTTTTATAATTTTTTGATTTTTATTACTATTTTTTTCGGAATATTATTTCCTGGGTAGAGTATGAACGGAATTCGGGACTAAAACTTTTTTTTCACTTTTTCGGCCTATCTCATCCCCCGTTTTGTCTAAAAATAATGCCGGGAAGAGGTTTTATAAATTTTTGAATTTTTTCACTATTTTTTTCTGAATTTTCTTGCCCGGGCCGAGTATGAACGGAATTCGGGACTAAAATTTTGATTTCATTTTTTCGGCCTATCTCATCCCGTTTTGGCTAAAAATAATGCCGGGAATAGGTTTTATAATTTTTTGAATTTTTTTACTATTTTTTTCAGAATTTTCTTTCCAGGGTCGAGTATGAACGGAATTCGGGACTAAAATTTTGATTTCAGTTTTTCGGCCTATCTCATCCCCGTTTTGGATAAAAATAATGCCGGGAAGAGGTTTTTTAATTTTTTGAATTTTTTTACTATTTTTTGCTCAATTTTCTTTCCCGGGTCGAGTATGAACGGAATTCGGGACTACAATTTTGATTTCAGTTTTTCGGCCTATCTCATCCCATTTTGGATAAAAATAATCCGGGAAGAGGTTTTTTAATTTTTTTACTATTTTTTTAGAATATTCTTTCCCGGGTCGAGTATGAACGGAATTCGGGACTAAAATTTTGATTTCAGTTTTTCGGCCTATCTCATTCCGTTTTGGATAAAAAGAATGCTGGGAATAGGTTTTATAATTTTTTGAATTTTTTTACTATTTTTTTCGGAATTTTCTTTCCAGGGTCGGGTATGTACGGAACTTGGGACTAAAATTATTTTTTTTCTTTTTCGGCCTACCTCTTCCCGTTTTGGCTAAAAATAATGCCGGAAAGATGTTTTACAATTTTTTGAATTTTTTTACTATTTTTTTCGGAATATTCTTTCCCGGGTCGAGTATGAACGGAATTTGGGACTAAAATTTTGATTTCAGTTTTTCGGCCTATCTCATCCCGTTTTGGCTAAAAATAACGCCGGGAAGAGGTTTTATAATTTTTTGAATTTTTTTACTATTTTTTTCGGATTATTCTTTCCTGGGTATAGTATGAACGGAATTCGGAACTAAAATTTTGTTTTCACTTTTTCGGCCTATCTCATCCCCCGTTTTGTCTAAAAATAATTCCAGGAAGAGGTTTTATAAATTTTTGAATTTTTTCACTATTTTTTTCTGAATTTTCTTGCCCGGGTCGAGTATGAACGGAATTCGGGACTAAAATTTTGATTTTAGTTTTTCGGCCTATCTCCTCACGTTTTGGATAAAAATAATGCCGGGAATCGGTTTTATAATTTTTTGAATTTTTTTACTATTTCTTTCGGAATATTCTTTCCCGGGTCGAGTATGAACGGAATTCGGGACTAAAATTTTGATTTCAGTTTTTCGGCCTATCTCATCCCGTTTTGGATAAAAATAATTTCGGGAAGAGGTTTTATAATTTTTTGAATTTTTTTACTATTTTTTTCAGAATTTTCTTTCCCGGGTAGAATACGAACGGAAATCGGGACTAAAATTTTAATTTCAGTTTTTCGGCCTACCTCATCCCGTTTTGGATAAAAATATTGCCGGGAAGAGGTTTTATAATTTTTTGAATTTTTTTACTATTTTTTTCGGAATTTTCTTTCCCGGGTCGAGTATGAACGGAATTTGGGACTAAAATTTTGTTTTCACTTTATCGGCCTATCTCATCCCGTTTAGGCTAAAAATAATGACGGTTTCATGTTTTATACTTTTTTGATTTTTTTTACTATTTTTTTCGGAATATTATTTCCTGGGTAGATTATGAACGGAATTCGGGACTAAAACTTTTTTTTCACTTTTTCGGCCTATCTCATCCCCCGTTTTGTCTAAAAATAATGCCGGGAAGAGGTTTTATAAATTTTTGAATTTTTTCACTATTTTTTTCTGAATTTTCTTTCCCGGGTCGAGTATGAACGGAATTCGGGACTACAATTTTGATTTCAGTTTTTCGGCCTATCTCATCCCATTTTGGATAAAAATAATCCGGGAAGAGGTTTTATAATTTTTTTAATTTTTTTACTATTTTTTTAGCATATTCTTTCCCGGGTCGAGTATGAACGGAATTCGGGACTAAAATTTTGATTTCAGTTTTTCGGCCTATCTCATTCCGTTTTGGATAAAAATAATGCCGGGAATAGGTTTTATAATTTTTTGAATTTTTTTACTATTTTTTTAGGAATTTTCTTTCCAGGGTCGGGTATGTACGGAGTTTGGGACTAAAATTATTTTTTTTCTTTTTCGGCCTACCTCTTCCCGTTTTGGCTAAAAATAATGCCGGGAAGATGTTTTACAATTTTTTGAATTTTTTTACTATTTTTTTCGGAATATTCTTTCCCGGGTCGAGTATGAACGGAATTTGGGACTAAAATTTTGATTTCAGTTTTTCGGCCTATCTCATCCCGTTTTGGCTAAAAATAACGCCGGGAAGAGGTTTTATAATTTTTTGAATTTTTTTACTATTTTTTTCTGAATTTTCTTTCCCGGGTCGACTATGAACGGAATTTGGGACTAAAATTTTGTTTTCACTTTTTCGGCCTATCTCATCCCGTTTTGGCTAAAAATAATGCCGGGTGGATGTTTTATAATTTTTTAAAATTTTATAATATTTTTTTTGGAATTTTCTTGCCCGGGTCGAGTATGAACGGAATTCGGGACTAAAATTTTGATCTCAGTTTTTCGGCCTATCTCATCCCCGTTTTGGATAAAAATATTGCCAGGAAGAGGTTTTATAATTTTTTGAATTTTTTCACTATTTTTTTCGGAATTTTCTTTCCCGGGTCGAGTATAAACGGAATTTGGGACTAAAATTTTGTTTTTACTTTTTCGGCCTATCTCATCCCGTTTTGGCTAAAAATAATGCCGGGAGGATGTTTTATAATTTTTTGAATTTTTATACTATTTTTTTTGGAATTTTCTTGCCCGAGTCGAGTATGAACGGAATACGGGCCTAAAATTTTGATTTCAGTTTTTCGGCCTACCTCATCCTGTTTTGGATAAAAATATTGCCGGGAAGAGGTTTTATAATTTTTTGAATTTTTTTACTATTTTTTTCGGAATTTTCTTTCCCGGGTCGAGTATGAACGGAATTTGGGACTAAAATTTTGTTTTCCCTTTTTCGGCCTATCTCATCTCGTTTAGGCTAAAAATAATGACGGTTTCATGTTTTATAAGTTTTTGAATTTTTTTACTATTTTTTTCGGAATATTCTTTCCTGGGTAGAGGATGGACGGAATTCGGGACTAAAATTTTTTTTTCACATTTTCAGCCTATCTCGTCCCCCGTTTTGTCTAAAAATAATGCCGAGAAGACGTTTTATAGATTTTTGAATTTTTTCACTATTTTTTTCTGAATTTTCTTGCCCTGGTCGAGTATGAACGGAATTCGGGACTAAAATTTTGATTTCATTTTTTCGGCCTATCTCATCCCGTTTTGGCTAAAAATAATGCAGGGAAAAGGTTTTATAAATTTTTGAATTTTTTCACTATTTTTTTCTGAATTATCTTGCCCGGGTCGAGTATGAACGGAATTCGGGAATAAAATTTTGATTTCAGTTTTTCGGCCTACCTCATCCCGTTTAGGCTAAAAATAATGACGGTTTCATGTTTTATATGTTTTTGAATTTTTTTACTATTTTTTTCGGATTATTCTTTCCTGGGTATAGTATGAACGGAATTCGGAACTAAAATTTTGTTTTCACTTTTTCGGCCTATCTCATCCCCCGTTTTGTCTAAAAATAATTCCAGGAAGAGGTTTTATAAATTTTTGAATTTTTTCACTATTTTTTTCTGAATTTTCTTGCCCGGGTCGAGTATGAACGGAATTCGGGACTAAAATTTTGATTTTAGTTTTTCGGCCTATCTCCTCACGTTTTGGATAAAAATAATGCCGGGAAGCGGTTTTATAATTTTTTGAATTTTTTTACTATTTCTTTCGGAATATTCTTTCCCGGGTCGAGTATGAACGGAATTCGGGACTAAAATTTTGATTTCAGTTTTTTGGCCTATCTCATCCCGTTTTGGATAAAAATAATTTCGGGAAGAGGTTTTATAATTTTTTGAATTTTTTTACTATTTTTTTCAGAATTTTCTTTCCCGGGTAGAATACGAACGGAAATCGGGACTAAAATTTTAATTTCAGTTTTTCGGCCTACCTCATCCCTTTTTGGATAAAAATATTGCCGGGAAGAGGTTTTATAATTTTTTGAATTTTTTTACTATTTTTTTCGGAATTTTCTTTCCCGGGTCGAGTATGAACGGAATTTGGGACTAAAATTTTGTTTTCACTTTATCGGCCTATCTCATCCCGTTTAGGCTAAAAATAATGACGGTTTCATGTTTTATACTTTTTTGATTTTTTTTACTATTTTTTTCGGAATATTATTTCCTGGGTAGATTATGAACGGAATTCGGGACTAAAACTTTTTTTTTCACTTTTTCGGCCTATCTCATCCCCCGTTTTGTCTAAAAATAATGCCGGGAAGAGGTTTTATAAATTTTTGAATTTTTTCACTATTTTTTTCTGAATTTTCTTTCCCGGGTCGAGTATGAACGGAATTCGGGACTACAATTTTGATTTCAGTTTTTCGGCCTATCTCATCCCATTTTGGATAAAAATAATCCGGGAAGAGGTTTTATAATTTTTTTAATTTTTTTACTATTTTTTTAGCATATTCTTTCCCGGGTCGAGTATGAACGGAATTCGGGACTAAAATTTTGATTTCAGTTTTTCAGCCTATCTCATTCCGTTTTGGATAAAAATAATGCCGGGAATAGGTTTTATAATTTTTTGAATTTTTTTACTATTTTTTTAGGAATTTTCTTTCCAGGGTCGGGTATGTACGGAGTTTGGGACTAAAATTATTTTTTTTCTTTTTCGGCCTACCTCATCCCGTTTTGGCTAAAAATAATGCCGGGAAGAGGTTTTATAATTTTTTTAATTTTTTTACTATTTTTTTCGGAATTTTCTTTCCCGGGTCGAGTATAAACGGAATTTGGGACTAAAATTTTGTTTTCACTTTTTCGGCTTATCTCATCCCGTTTAGGCTAAAAATAATGACGGTTTCATGTTTTATAAGTTTTTGAATTTTTTTAAGATTTTTTTCGGATTATTCTTTCCTGGGTATAGTATGAACGGAATTCGGAACTAAAATTTTGTTTTCACTTTTTCGGCCTATCTCATCCCCCGTTTTGTCTAAAAATAATTCCAGGAAGAGGTTTTATAAATTTTTGAATTTTTTCACAATTTTTTTCTGAATTTTCTTGCCCGGGTCGGGTATGTACGGAATTTGGGACTAAAATTATTTTTTTTCTTTTTCGGCCTACCTCATCCCGTTTTGGCTAAAAATAATGCCGGGAAGAGGTTTTACAATTTTTTGAATTTTTTTACTATTTTTTTCGGAATATTCTTTCCCGGGTCGAGCATGAACGGAATTGGGGACTAAAATTTTGATTTCAGTTTTTCGGTCTATCTCATCCCGTTTTGGGTAAAAATAACGCCGGGAAGAGGTTTTATAATTTTTTGAATTTTTTTACTATTTTTTTCTGAATTTTCTTTCCCGGGTCGACTATGAACGGAATTTGGGACTAAAATTTTGTTTTCACTTTTTCGGCCTATCTCATCCCATTTTGGCTAAAAATAATGCCGGGTGGATGTTTTATAATTTTTTAAAATTTTATAATATTTTTTTTGGAGTTTTCTTGCCCGGGTCGAGTATGAACGGAATTTGGGACTAAAATTTTGATTTCATTTTTTCAGCCTATCTCATCCCGTTTTGGCTAAAAATAATGCCGGGAAGAGGTTTTATAAATTTTTGAATTTTTTCACTATTTTTTTCTGAATTTTCTTGCCCGGGTCGAGTATGAACGGAATTCGGGACTAAAATTTTGATTTCATTTTTTCGGCCTATCTCATCCCGTTTTGGCTAAAAATAATGCCGGGAAGAGGTTTTATAAATTTTTGAATTTTTTCACTATTTTTTTCTGAATTTTCTTGCCCGAGTCGAGTATGAACGGAATTCGGGACTAAAATTTTGATTTCAGTTTTTCGGCCTATCTCCTCACGTTTTGGATAAAAATAATGCCGGGAAGCGGTTTTATAATTTTTTGAATTTTTTTACTATTTGTTTCGGAATATTCTTTCCCGGGTCGAGTATGAACGGAATTCGGGACTAAAATTTTGATTTCAGTTTTTCGGCCTATCTCATCCCGTTTAGGCTAAAAATAATGACGGTTTCATGTTTTATAATTTTTTGATTTTTTTTACTATTTTTTTCGGAATATTATTTCCTGGGTAGAGTATGAACGAAATTCGGGACTAAAACTTTTTTTTCACTTTTTCGGCCTATCTCATCCCCGTTTTGTCTAAAAATAATGCAGGGAAGAGGTTTTATAAATTTTTGAATTTTTTCACTATTTTTTTCTGAATTTTCTTGCCCGGGTCGAGTATGAACGGAATTCGGGACAAAAATTTTGATTTCATTTTTTCGGTCTATCTCATCCCGTTTTGGCTAAAAATAATGCCGGGAATAGGTTTTATAATTTTTTGAATTTTTTTACTATTTTTTTCAGAATTTTCTTTCCCGGGTCGAGTACGAACGGAATTCGGGACTAAAATTTTGATTTCAGTTTTTCGGCCTATCTCATCCCGTTTTGGATAAAAATAATGCCGGGAAGAGGTTTTATAATTTTTTTAATTTTTTTAGTATTTTTTTCGGAATTTTCTTTCCCGGGTCGAGTATGAACGGAATTTGGGACTAAAATTTTGTTTTCACTTTTTCGGCCTATCTCATCCCGTTTAGGCTAAAAATAATGACGGTTTCATGTTTTATAATTTTTTGATTTTTTTTACTATTTTTTTCAGAATATTATTTCCTGGGTAGAGTATGAACGGAATTCAGGACTAAAACTTTTTTTTTTCACTTTTTCGGCCTATCTCATCCCCCGTTTTGGATAAAAATAATGCCGGGAAGAGGTTTTATAAATTTTTGAATTTTTTCACTATTTTTTTCTGAATTTTCTTGCCCGGGCCGAGTATGAACGGAATTCGGGACTAAAATTTTGATTTCATTTTTTCGTCCTATCTCATCCCATTTTGGATAAAAATAATCCGGGAAGAGGTTTTATAATTTTTTTAATTTTTTTACTATTTTTTTAGAATATTCTTTCCCGGGTCGAGTATGAACGGAATTCGGGACTAAAATTTTGATTTCAGTTTTTCGGCCTATCTCATTCCGTTTTGGATAAAACGAATGCCGGGAATAGGTTTTATAATTTTTTGAATTTTTTTACTATTTTTTTCGGAATTTTCTTTCCAGGGTCGGGTATGTACGGAATTTGGGACTAAAATTATTTTTTTTCTTTTTCGGCCTACCTCATCCCGTTTTGGCTAAAAATAATGCCGGGAAGAGGTTTTACAATTTTTTGAATTTTTTTACTATTTTTTTCGGAATATTCTTTCCCGGGTCGAGTATGAACGGAATTTGGGACTAAAATTTTGATTTCAGTTTTTCGGCCTATCTCATCCCGTTTTGGCTAAAAATAACGCCGAGAAGAGGTTTTATAATTTCTTGAATTTTTTTACTATTTTTTTCTGAATTTTCTTTCCCGGGTCGACTATGAACGGAATTTGGGACTAAAATTTTGTTTTCACTTTTTCGGCCTATCTCATCCCGTTTTGGCTAAAAATAATGCCGGGTGGATGTTTTATAATTTTTTAAAATTTTATAATATTTTTTTTGGAATTTTCTTGCCCGGGTCGAGTATGAACGGAATTCGGGACTAAAATTTTGAACTCAGTTTTTCGGCCTATCTCATCCCGTTTTGGATAAAAATATTGCCAGGAAGAGGTTTTATAATATTTTGAATTTTTTCACTATTTTTTTCGGAATTTTCTTTCCCGGGTCGAGTATAAACGGAATTTGGGACTAAAATTTTGTTTTCACTTTTTCAGCCTATCTCATCCCGTTTTGGCTAAAAATAATGCCGGGAGGATGTTTTATAATTTTTTGAATTTTTATACTATTTTTTTTGGAATTTTCTTGCCCGGGTCGAGTATGAACGGAATTCGGGCCTAAAATTTTGATTTCAGTTTTTCAGCCTACCTCATCCCGTTTTGGATAAAAATATTGCCGGGAAGAGGTTTTATAATTTTTTGAATTTTTTTACTATTTTTTTCGGAATTTTCTTTCCCGGGTCGAGTATGAACGGAATTTGGGACTAAAATTTTGTTTTCCCTTTTTCGGCCTATCTCATCTCGTTTAGGCTAAAAATAATGACGGTTTCATGTTTTATAAGTTTTTGAATTTTTTTACTATTTTTTTCGGAATATTCTTTCCTGGGTAGAGGATGAACGGAATTCGGGACTAAAATTTTGTTTTCACATTTTCAGCCTATCTCGTCCCCCGTTTTGTCTAAAAATAATGCCGAGAAGACGTTTTATAGATTTTTGAATTTTTTCACTATTTTTTTCTGAATTTTCTTGCCCTGGTCGAGTATGAACGGAATTCGGGACTAAAATTTTGATTTCATTTTTTCGGCCTATCTCATCCCGTTTTGGCTAAAAATAATGCCGGGAAAAGGTTTTATAAATTTTTGAATTTTTTCACTATTTTTTTCTGAATTATCTTGCCCGGGTCGAGTATGAACGGAATTCGGGAATAAAATTTTGATTTCAGTTTTTCGGCCTACCACATCTCCCGTTTTGGATAAAAATATTGCCGGAAAGAGGTTTTATAATTTTTTGAATTTTTTTCTATTTTTTTCGGTATTTTCTTTCCCGGGTCGAGTATGAACGGAATTTGGGACTAAAATTTTGTTTTCACTTTTTCGGCTTATCTCATCCCGTTTAGGCTAAAAATAATGACGGTTTCATGTTTTATAAGTTTTTGAATTTTTTTACTATTTTTTTCGGATTATTCTTTCTTGGGTATAGTATGAACGGAATTCGGAACTAAAATTTTGTTTTCACTTTTTCGGCCTATCTCATCCCCCGTTTTGTGTAAAAATAATTCCAGGAAGAGGTTTTATAAATTTTTGAATTTTTTCACAATTTTTTTCTGAATTTTCTTGCCCGGGCCGAGTATGAACGGAATTCGGGACTAAAATTTTGATTTCATTTTTTCGGCCTATCTCATCCCGTTTTGGCTAAAAATAATGCCGGGAAGAGGTTTTATAAATTTTTGAATTTTTTCACTATTTTTTTCTGAATTTTCTTGCCCGGGTCGAGTATGAACGGAATTCGGGACTAAAATTTCGATTTCAGTTTTTCGGCCTATCTCCTCCCGTTTCGGATAAAAATAGTGCCGGGAAGCGGTTTTATAATTTTTTGAATTTTTTTACTATTTCTTTCGGAATATTCTTTCCCGGGTCGAGTATGAACGGAATTCGGGACTAAAATTTTGATTTCAGTTTTTCGGCCTATCTCATCCCGTTTTGGATAAAAATAATTCCGGGAAGAGGTTTTATAATTTTTTGAATTTTTTTACTATTTTTTTCAGAATTTTCTTTCCCGGGTAGAATATGAACGGAAATCGGGACTAAAATTTTGATTTTAGTTTTTCGGCCTACCTCATCCCGTTTTGGATAAAAATATTGCCGGGAAGAGGTTTTATAATTTTTTGAATTTTTTTACTATTTTTTTCGGAATTTTCTTTCCCGGGTCGAGTATGAACGGAATTTGGGACTAAAATTTTGTTTTCACTTTTTCGGCCTATCTGATCCCGTTTAGGCTAAAAATAATGACGGTTTCATGTTTTATAATTTTTTGATTTTTTTTACTATTTTTTTCGGAATATTATTTCCTGGGTAGAGTATGAACGGAATTCGGGACTAAAACTTTTTTTTCACTTTTTCGGCCTATCTCATCCCCCGTTTTGTCTAAAAATAATGCCAGGAAGAGGTTTTATAAATTTTTGAATTTTTTCACTATTTTTTTCTGAATTTTCTTGCCCGGGCCGAGTATGAACGGAATTCGGGACTAAAATTTTGATTTCATTTTTTCGGCCTATCTCATCCCGTTTTGGCTAAAAATAATGCCGGGAATAGGTTTTATAATTTTTTGAATTTTTTTACTATTTTTTTCAGAATTTTCTTTCCCGGGTCGAGTATGAACGGAATTCGGGACTAAAATTTTGATTTCAGTTTTTTCCGCCTATCTCATCCCGTTTTGGATAAAAATAATGCCGGGAAGAGGTTTTATAATTTTTTGAATTTTTTTACTATTTTTTGCTCAATTTTCTTTCCCGGGTCGAGTATGAACGGAATTCGGGACTGCAATTTTGATTTCAGTTTTCCGGCCTATCTCAGCCCGTTTTGGATAAAAAGAATCCGGGAAGAGGTTTTATAATTTTTTGAATTTTTTTACTATTTTTTCAGAATTTTCTTTCCCGGGTCGAGTATGAACGGAATTCGGGACTAAAATTTTGATTTCAGTTTTTCGGCCTATCTCATCCCGTTTTGGATAAAAATAATGCCGAGAAGAGGTTTTATAATTTTTTGAATTTTTTTACTATTTTTTGCTCAATTTTCTTTCCCGGGTCGAGTATGAACGGAATTCGGGACTACAATTTTGATTTCAGTTTTTCGGCCTATCTCTGCCCCTTTTGGATAAAAAGAATCCGGGAAGTGGTTTTATAATTTTTTGAATTTTTTTACTATTTTTTTCAGAATTTTCTTTCCCGGGTAGAATATGAACGGAAATCGGGACTAAAATTTTGATTTCAGTTTTTCAGCCTACCTCATCCCGTTTTGGATAAAAATATTGCCGGGAAGAGGTTTTATAATTTTTTGAATTTTTTTACTATTTTTTGCTCAATTTTCTTGCCCGGGTCGAGTATGAACGGAATTCGGGACTACAATTTTGATTTCAATTTTTCGGCCAATCTCATCCCGTTTTGGATAAAAATAATGCCGGGAAGAGGTTTTATAATTTTTTTAATTTTTTTACTATTTTTTTCGGAATTTTCTTTCCCGGGTCGAGTATAAACGGAATTTGGGACTAAAATTTTGTTTTCACTTTTTCGGCCTATCTCATCCCGTTTTGGCTAAAAACAATGCCGGGAAGAGGTTTTATAATTTTTTGAATTTTTTTACTATTTTTTTCTGAATTTTCTTTCCCGGGTCGAGTATGAACGGAATTTGGGACTAAAATTTTGTTTTCACTTTTTCGGCCTATCTCATCCCGTTTAGGCTAAAAATAATGACGGTTTCATGTTTTATAATTTTTTGATTTTTTTTACTATTTTTTTCGGAATATTATTTCCTGGGTAGAGTATGAACGAAATTCGGGACTAAAACTTTTTTTTTCACTTTTTCGGCCTATCTCATCCCCGTTTTGTCTAAAAATAATGCAGGGAAGAGGTTTTATAAATTTTTGAATTTTTTCACTATTTTTTTCTGAATTTTCTTGCCCGGGTCGAGTATGAACGGAATTCGGGACAAAAATTTTGATTTCATTTTTCCGGTCTATCTCATTCCGTTTTGGCTAAAAATAATGCCGGGAATAGGTTTTATAATTTTTTGAATTTTTTTACTATTTTTTTCAGAATT
Source organism: Quercus berberidifolia (assembly GCA_028535905.1). Taxonomy (NCBI): domain Eukaryota; kingdom Viridiplantae; phylum Streptophyta; class Magnoliopsida; order Fagales; family Fagaceae; genus Quercus; species Quercus berberidifolia. Next base: position 43,429,000 of record JAPQVW010000001.1, read on the forward strand.
TTCTTTCCCGGGTCGAGTATGAACGGAATTCGGGACTAAAATTTTGATTTCAGTTTTTTCCGCCTATCTCATCCCGTTTTGGATAAAAATAATGCCGGGAAGAGGTTTTATAATTTTTTGAATTTTTTTACTATTTTTTGCTCAATTTTCTTTCCTGGGTCGAGTATGAACGGAATTCGGGACTACAATTTTGATTTCAGTTTTTCGGCCTATCTCAGCCCATTTTGGATAAAAAGAATCCGGGAAGAGGTTATATAATTTTTTGAATTTTTTTACTATTTTTTCAGAATTTTCTTTCCCGGGTCGAGTATGAACGGAATTCGGGACTAAAATTTTGATTTCAGTTTTTCGGCCTATCTCATCCCGTTTTGGATAAAAATAATGCCGGGAAGAGGTTTTATAATTTTTTGAATTTTTTTTACTATTTTTTGCTCAATTTTCTTGCCCGGGTCGAGTATGAACGGAATTCGGGACTACAATTTTGATTTCAGTTTTTCGGCCTATCTCATCCCATTTTGGATAAAAATAATCCGGGAAGAGGTTTTATAATTTTTTTAATTTTTTTACTATTTTTTTAGAATATTCTTTCCCGGGTCGAGTGTGAACGGAATTAGGGACTAAAATTTTGATTTCAGTTTTTCGGCCTATCTCATTCCGTTTTGGATAAAAATAATGCCGGGAATAGGTTTTATAATTTTTTGAATTTTTTTACTATTTTTTTCGGAATTTTCTTTCCAGGGTCGGGTATGTACGGAATTTGGGACTAAAATTATTTTTTTTTTTCTTTTTCGGCCTACCTCGTCCCGTTTTGGCTAAAAATAATGCCGGGAAGAGGTTTTACAATTTTTTGAATTTTTTTTCTATTTTTTTCGGAATATTCTTTCCCGGGTCGAGTATGAACGGAATTCGGGACTAAAATTTTGATTTCATTTTTTCGGCCTATCTCATCCCGTTTTGGCTAAAAATAATGCCAGGAAGAGGTTTTATAAATTTTTGAATTTTTTCACTATTTTTTTCTGAATTTTCTTGCCCGGGTCGAGTATGAACGGAATTCGGGACTAAAATTTTGATTTCAGTTTTTCGGCCTATCTCCTCACGTTTTGGATAAAAATAATGCCGGGAAGCGGTTTTATAATTTTTTGAATTTTTTTACTATTTCTTTCGGAATATTCTTTCCCAGGTCGAGTATGAACGGAATTCGGGACTAAAATTTTGATTTCAGTTTTTCGGCCTATCTCATCCCGTTTTGGATAAAAATAATTCCGGGAAGGGGTTTTATAATTTTTTGAATTTTTTACCTATTTTTTTCAGAATTTTCTTTCCCGGGTAGAATATGAACGGAAATCGGGACTAAAATTTTGATTTCAGTTTTTCGGCCTACCTCATCCCGTTTTGGATAAAAATATTGCCGGGAAGAGGTTTTATAAATTTTTGAATTTTTTCACAATTTTTTTCTGAATTTTCTTGCCCGGGTCGAGTACGAACGGAATTCGGGAATAAAATTTTGATTTCAGTTTTTCGGCCTATCTCATCCCGTTTTGGATAAAAATAATGCCGGGAAGAGGTTTTATAATTTTTTGAATTTTTTTTACTATTTTTTGCTCAATTTTCTTGCCCGGGTCGAGTATGAACGGAATTCGGGACTACAATTTTGATTTCAGTTTTTCGGCCTATCTCATCCCATTTTGGATAAAAATAATCCGGGAAGAGGTTTTATAATTTTTTTAATTTTTTTACTATTTTTTTAGAATATTCTTTCCCGGGTCGAGTGTGAACGGAATTAGGGACTAAAATTTTGATTTCAGTTTTTCGGCCTATCTCATTCCGTTTTGGATAAAAATAATGCCGGGAATAGGTTTTATAATTTTTTGAATTTTTTTACTATTTTTTTCGGAATTTTCTTTCCAGGGTCGGGTATGTACGGAATTTGGGACTAAAATTATTTTTTTTCTTTTTCGGCCTACCTCGTCCCGTTTTGGCTAAAAATAATGCCGGGAAGAGGTTTTACAATTTTTTGAATTTTTTTTCTATTTTTTTCGGAATATTCTTTCCCGGGTCGAGTATGAACGGAATTCGGGACTAAAATTTTGATTTCATTTTTTCGGCCTATCTCATCCCGTTTTGGCTAAAAATAATGCCAGGAAGAGGTTTTATAAATTTTTGAATTTTTTCACTATTTTTTTCTGAATTTTCTTGCCCGGGTCGAGTATGAACGGAATTCGGGACTAAAATTTTTATTTCAGTTTTTCGGCCTATCTCCTCACGTTTTGGATAAAAATAATGCCGGGAAGCGGTTTTATAATTTTTTGAATTTTTTTACTATTTCTTTCGGAATATTCTTTCCCAGGTCGAGTATGAACGGAATTCGGGACTAAAATTTTGATTTCAGTTTTTCGGCCTATCTCATCCCGTTTTGGATAAAAATAATTCCGGGAAGGGGTTTTATAATTTTTTGAATTTTTTACCTATTTTTTTCAGAATTTTCTTTCCCGGGTAGAATATGAACGGAAATCGGGACTAAAATTTTGATTTCAGTTTTTCGGCCTACCCCATCCCGTTTTGGATAAAAATATTGCCGGGAAGAGGTTTTATAATTTTTTGAATTTTTTTACTATTTTTTTCGGAATTTTCTTTCCCGGGTCGAGTATGAACGGAATTTGGGACTAAAATTTTGTTTTCACTTTTTCGGCCTATCTCATCCCGTTTAGGCTAAAAATAATGACGGTTTCATGTTTTATAATTTTTTGATTTTTTTTACTATTTTTTTCGGAATATTATTTCCTGGGTAGAGTATGAACGGAATTCGGGACTAAAACTTTTTTTTCACTTTTTCGGCCTATCTCATCCCCCGTTTTGTCTAAAAATAATGCCGGGAAGAGGTTTTATAAATTTTTGAATTTTTTCACTATTTTTTTCTGAATTTTCTTGCCCGGGTCGAGTATGAATGGAATTCGGGACAAAAATTTTGATTTCATTTTTTCGGCCTATCTCATCCCGTTTTGGCTAAAAATAATGCCGGGAATAGGTTTTATAATTTTTTGAATTTTTTTACTATTTTTTTCAGAATTTTCTTTCCCGGGTCGAGTATGAACGGAATTCGGGACTAAAATTTTGATTTCAGTTTTTCGGCCTATCTCATCCCGTTTTGGATAAAAATAATGCCGGGAAGAGGTTTTATAATTTTTTGAATTTTTTTACTATTTTTTGCTCAATTTTCTTGCCCGGGTCGAGTATGAACGGAATTCGGGACTACAATTTTGATTTCAGTTTTTCGGCCTATCTCATCCCGTTTTGGATAAAAATAATGCCGGGAAGAGGTTTTATAATTTTTTTACTATTTTTTTCGGAATTTTCTATCCCGGGTCGAGTATAAACGGAATTTGGGACTAAAATTTTGTTTTCACTTTTTCGGCCTATCTCATCCCGTTTTGGCTAAAAATAATGCCGGGAGGATGTTTTATAATTTTTTGAATTTTTATACTATTTTTTTTGGAATTTTCTTGCCCGGGTCGAGTATGAACGGAATTCGGGCCAAAAATTTTGATTTCAGTTTTTCGGCCTACCTCATTCCGTTTTGGATAAAAATATTGCCGGGATGAGGTTTTATAATTTTTTGAATTTTTTTACTATTTTTTTCGGAATTTTCTTTCCCGGGTCGAGTATGAACGGAATTTGGGACTAAAATTTTGTTTTCCCTTTTTCGGCCTATTTCATCTCGTTTAGGCTAAAAATAATGACGGTTTCATGTTTTATAAGTTTTTGAATTTTTTTACTATTTTTTTCGGAATATTCTTTCCTGGGTAGAGTATGAACGGAATTCGGGACTAAAATTTTGTTTTCACATTTTCAGCCTATCTCGTCCCCCGTTTTGTCTAAAAATAATGCCGGGAAGACGTTTTATAAATTTTTGAATTTTTTCACTATTTTTTTCTGAATTTTCTTGCCCTGGTCGAGTATGAACGGAATTCGGGACTAAAATTTTGATTTCATTTTTTCGGCCTATCTCATCCCGTTTTGTCTAAAAATAATTCAAGGAAGATGTTTTATAAATTTTTGAATTTTTTCACAATTTTTTTCTGAATTTTCTTGCCCGGGTCGAGTGTGAACGGAATTCGGGAATAAAATTTTGATTTCAGTTTTTCGGCCTACCTCATCCCGTTTTGGATAAAAATATTGCCGGAAAGAGGTTTTATAATTTTTTGAATTTTTTTCTATTTTTTTCGGAATTTTCTTTCCCGGGTCGAGTATGAACGGAATTTGGGACTAAAATTTTGTTTTTCACTTTTTCGGCCTATCTCATCCCCCGTTTTGTCTAAAAATAATTCAAGGAAGAGGTTTTATAAATTTTTGAATTTTTTCACAATTTTTTTCTGAATTTTCTTGCCCGGGTCGAGTACGAACGGAATTCGGGAATAAAATTTTGATTTCAGTTTTTCGGCCTATCTCATCCCGTTTTGGATAAAAATAATGCCGGGAAGAGGTTTTATAATTTTTTGAATTTTTTTTACTATTTTTTGCTCAATTTTCTTGCCCGGGTCGAGTATGAACGGAATTCGGGACTACAATTTTGATTTCAGTTTTTCGGCCTATCTCATCCCATTTTGGATAAAAATAATCCGGGAAGAGGTTTTATAATTTTTTTAATTTTTTTACTATTTTTTTAGAATATTCTTTCCCGGGTCGAGTGTGAACGGAATTAGGGACTAAAATTTTGATTTCAGTTTTTCGGCCTATCTCATTCCGTTTTGGATAAAAATAATGCCGGGAATAGGTTTTATAATTTTTTGAATTTTTTTACTATTTTTTTCGGAATTTTCTTTCCAGGGTCGGGTATGTACGGAATTTGGGACTAACATTATTTTTTTTTCTTTTTCGGCCTACCTCGTCCCGTTTTGGCTAAAAATAATGCCGGGAAGAGGTTTTACAATTTTTTGAATTTTTTTTCTATTTTTTTCGGAATATGCTTTCCCGGGTCGAGTATGAACGGAATTCGGGACTAAAATTTTGATTTCATTTTTTCGGCCTATCTCATCCCGTTTTGGCTAAAAATAATGCCAGGAAGAGGTTTTATAAATTTTTGAATTTTTTCACTATTTTTTTCTGAATTTTCTTGCCCGGGTCGAGTATGAACGGAATTCGGGACTAAAATTTTGATTTCAGTTTTTCGGCCTATCTCCTCACGTTTTGGATAAAAATAATGCCGGGAAGCGGTTTTATAATTTTTTGAATTTTTTTACTATTTCTTTCGGAATATTCTTTCCCAGGTCGAGTATGAACGGAATTCGGGACTAAAATTTTGATTTCAGTTTTTCGGCCTATCTCATCCCGTTTTGGATAAAAATAATTCCGGGAAGGGATTTTATAATTTTTTGAATTTTTTACCTATTTTTTTCAGAATTTTCTTTCCCGGGTAGAATATGAACGGAAATCGGGACTAAAATTTTGATTTCAGTTTTTCGGCCTACCTCATCCCGTTTTGGATAAAAATATTGCCGGGAAGAGGTTTTATAATTTTTTGAATTTTTTTACTATTTTTTTCGGAATTTTCTTTCCCGGGTCGAGTATGAACGGAATTTGGGACTAAAATTTTGTTTTCACTTTTTCGGCCTATCTCATCCCGTTTAGGCTAAAAATAATGACGGTTTCATGTTTTATAATTTTTTGATTTTTTTTACTATTTTTTTCGGAATATTATTTCCTGGGTAGAGTATGAACGGAATTCGGGACTAAAACTTTTTTTTCACTTTTTCGGCCTATCTCATCCCCCGTTTTGTCTAAAAATAATGCCGGGAAGAGGTTTTATAAATTTTTGAATTTTTTCACTATTTTTTTCTGAATTTTCTTGCCCGGGTCGAGTATGAATGGAATTCGGGACAAAAATTTTGATTTCATTTTTTCGGCCTATCTCATCCCGTTTTGGCTAAAAATAATGCCGGGAATAGGTTTTATAATTTTTTGAATTTTTTTACTATTTTTTTCAGAATTTTCTTTCCCGGGTCGAGTATGAACGGAATTCGGGACTAAAATTTTGATTTCAGTTTTTCGGCCTATCTCATCCCGTTTTGGATAAAAATAATGCCGGGAAGAGGTTTTATAATTTTTTGAATTTTTTTACTATTTTTTGCTCAATTTTCTTGCCCGGGTCGAGTATGAACGGAATTCGGGACTACAATTTTGATTTCAGTTTTTCGGCCTATCTCATCCCGTTTTGGATAAAAATAATTCCGGGAAGGGGTTTTATAATTTTTTGAATTTTTTACCTATTTTTTTCAGAATTTTCTTTCCCGGGTAGAATATGAACGGAAATCGGGACTAAAATTTTGATTTCAGTTTTTCGGCCTACCTCATCCCGTTTTGGATAAAAATATTGCCGGGAAGAGGTTTTATAAATTTTTGAATTTTTTCACAATTTTTTTCTGAATTTTCTTGCCCGGGTCGAGTACGAACGGAATTCGGGAATAAAATTTTGATTTCAGTTTTTCGGCCTATCTCATCCCGTTTTGGATAAAAATAATGCCGGGAAGAGGTTTTATAATTTTTTGAATTTTTTTTACTATTTTTTGCTCAATTTTCTTGCCCGGGTCGAGTATGAACGGAATTCGGGACTACAATTTTGATTTCAGTTTTTCGGCCTATCTCATCCCATTTTGGATAAAAATAATCCGGGAAGAGGTTTTATAATTTTTTTAATTTTTTTACTATTTTTTTAGAATATTCTTTCCCGGGTCGAGTGTGAACGGAATTAGGGACTAAAATTTTGATTTCAGTTTTTCGGCCTATCTCATTCCGTTTTGGATAAAAATAATGCCGGGAATAGGTTTTATAATTTTTTGAATTTTTTTACTATTTTTTTCGGAATTTTCTTTCCAGGGTCGGGTATGTACGGAATTTGGGACTAACATTATTTTTTTTTCTTTTTCGGCCTACCTCGTCCCGTTTTGGCTAAAAATAATGCCGGGAAGAGGTTTTACAATTTTTTGAATTTTTTTTCTATTTTTTTCGGAATATGCTTTCCCGGGTCGAGTATGAACGGAATTCGGGACTAAAATTTTGATTTCATTTTTTCGGCCTATCTCATCCCGTTTTGGCTAAAAATAATGCCAGGAAGAGGTTTTATAAATTTTTGAATTTTTTCACTATTTTTTTCTGAATTTTCTTGCCCGGGTCGAGTATGAACGGAATTCGGGACTAAAATTTTGATTTCAGTTTTTCGGCCTATCTCCTCACGTTTTGGATAAAAATAATGCCGGGAAGCGGTTTTATAATTTTTTGAATTTTTTTACTATTTCTTTCGGAATATTCTTTCCCAGGTCGAGTATGAACGGAATTCGGGACTAAAATTTTGATTTCAGTTTTTCGGCCTATCTCATCCCGTTTTGGATAAAAATAATTCCGGGAAGGGGTTTTATAATTTTTTGAATTTTTTACCTATTTTTTTCAGAATTTTCTTTCCCGGGTAGAATATGAACGGAAATCGGGACTAAAATTTTGATTTCAGTTTTTCGGCCTACCTCATCCCGTTTTGGATAAAAATATTGCCGGGAAGAGGTTTTATAATTTTTTGAATTTTTTTACTATTTTTTTCGGAATTTTCTTTCCCGGGTCGAGTATGAACGGAATTTGGGACTAAAATTTTGTTTTCACTTTTTCGGCCTATCTCATCCCGTTTAGGCTAAAAATAATGACGGTTTCATGTTTTATAATTTTTTGATTTTTTTTACTATTTTTTTCGGAATATTATTTCCTGGGTAGAGTATGAACGGAATTCGGGACTAAAACTTTTTTTTCACTTTTTCGGCCTATCTCATCCCCCGTTTTGTCTAAAAATAATGCCGGGAAGAGGTTTTATAAATTTTTGAATTTTTTCACTATTTTTTTCTGAATTTTCTTGCCCGGGTCGAGTATGAATGGAATTCGGGACAAAAATTTTGATTTCATTTTTTCGGCCTATCTCATCCCGTTTTGGCTAAAAATAATGCCGGGAATAGGTTTTATAATTTTTTGAATTTTTTTACTATTTTTTTCAGAATTTTCTTTCCCGGGTCGAGTATGAACGGAATTCGGGACTAAAATTTTGATTTCAGTTTTTCGGCCTATCTCATCCCGTTTTGGATAAAAATAATGCCGGGAAGAGGTTTTATAATTTTTTGAATTTTTTTACTATTTTTTGCTCAATTTTCTTGCCCGGGTCGAGTATGAACGGAATTCGGGACTACAATTTTGATTTCAGTTTTTCGGCCTATCTCATCCCGTTTTGGATAAAAATAATGCCGGGAAGAGGTTTTATAATTTTTTTACTATTTTTTTCGGAATTTTCTATCCCGGGTCGAGTATAAACGGAATTTGGGACTAAAATTTTGTTTTCACTTTTTCGGCCTATCTCATCCCGTTTTGGCTAAAAATAATGCCGGGAGGATGTTTTATAATTTTTTGAATTTTTATACTATTTTTTTTGGAATTTTCTTGCCCGGGTCGAGTATGAACGGAATTCGGGCCAAAAATTTTGATTTCAGTTTTTCGGCCTACCTCATTCCGTTTTGGATAAAAATATTGCCGGGATGAGGTTTTATAATTTTTTGAATTTTTTTACTATTTTTTTCGGAATTTTCTTTCCCGGGTCGAGTATGAACGGAATTTGGGACTAAAATTTTGTTTTCCCTTTTTCGGCCTATCTCATCTCGTTTAGGCTAAAAATAATGACGGTTTCATGTTTTATAAGTTTTTGAATTTTTTTACTATTTTTTTCGGAATATTCTTTCCTGGGTAGAGTATGAACGGAATTCGGGACTAAAATTTTGTTTTCACATTTTCAGCCTATCTCGTCCCCCGTTTTGTCTAAAAATAATGCCGGGAAGACGTTTTATAAATTTTTGAATTTTTTCACTATTTTTTTCTGAATTTTCTTGCCCTGGTCGAGTATGAACGGAATTCGGGACTAAAATTTTGATTTCATTTTTTCGGCCTATCTCATCCCGTTTTGTCTAAAAATAATTCAAGGAAGATGTTTTATAAATTTTTGAATTTTTTCACAATTTTTTTCTGAATTTTCTTGCCCGGGTCGAGTGTGAACGGAATTCGGGAATAAAATTTTGATTTCAGTTTTCCGGCCTACCTCATCCCGTTTTGGATGAAAATATTGCCGGAAAGAGGTTTTATAATTTTTTGAATTTTTTTCTATTTTTTTCGGAATTTTCTTTCCCGGGTCGAGTATGAACGGAATTTGGGACTAAAATTTTGTTTTTCACTTTTTCGGCCTATCTCATCCCCCGTTTTGTCTAAAAATAATTCAAGGAAGAGGTTTTATAAATTTTTGAATTTTTCACAATTTTTTTCTGAATTTTCTTGCCCGGGTCGAGTACGAACGGAATTCGGGAATAAAATTTTGATTTCAGTTTTTCGGCCTATCTCATCCCGTTTTGGATAAAAATAATGCCGGGAAGAGGTTTTATAATTTTTTGAATTTTTTTACTATTTTTTGCTCAATTTTCTTGCCCGGGTCGAGTGTGAACGGAATTCGGGACTAAAATTTTGATTTCAGTTTTTCGGCCTATCTCATTCCGTTTTGGATAAAAATATTGCCGGGAATAGGTTTTATAATTTTTTGAATTTTTTTACTATTTTTTTCGGAATATTCTTTCCAGGGTCGGGTATGTACGGAATTTGGGACTAAAATTATTTTTTTTCTTTTTCGGCCTACCTCATCCCGTTTTGGCTAAAAATAATGCCGGGAAGAGGTTTTACAATTTTTTGAATTTTTTTACTATTTTTTTCGGAATATTCTTTCCCGGGTCGAGTATGAACGGAATTCGGGACTAAAATTTTGATTTCATTTTTTCGGCCTATCTCATCCAGTTTTGGCTAACAACAATGCCGGGAAGAGGTTTTATAAATTTTTGAATTTTTTCACTATTTTTTTCTGAATTTTCTTGCCCGGGTCGAGTATGAACGGAATTCGGGACTAAAATTTTGATTTCAGTTTTTCGGCCTATCTCCTCACGTTTTGGATAAAAATAATGCCGGGAAGCGGTTTTATAATTTTTTGAATTTTTTTACTATTTCTTTCGGAATATTCTTTCCCGGGTCGAGTATAAACGGAATTCGGGACTAAAATTTTGATTTCAGTTTTTCGGCCTATCTCATCCCGTTTTGGATAAAAATAATTCCGGGAAGAGGTTTTATAATTTTTTGAATTTTTTTACTATTTTTTTCAGAATTTTCTTTCCCGGGTAGAATATGAACGGAAATCGGGACTAAAATTTTGATTTCAGTTTTTCGGCCTACCTCATCCCGTTTTGGATAAAAATATTGCCGAGAAGAGGTTTTATAATTTTTTGAATTTTTTTACTATTTTTTTCGGAATTTTCTTTCCCGGGTCGGGTATGAACGGAATTTGGGACTAAAATTTTGTTTTCACTTTTTCGGCCTATCTCATCCCGTTTAGGCTAAAAATAATGACGGTTTCATGTTTTATAATTTTTTGTTTTTTTTTACTATTTTTTTCGGAATATTATTTCCTGGGTAGAGTATGAACGGAATTCGGGACTAAAACTTTTTTTTCACTTTTTCGGCCTATCTCATCCCCCGTTTTGTCTAAAAATAATGCCGGGAAGAGGTTTTATAAATTTTTGAATTTTTTCACTATTTTTTTCTGAATTTTCTTGCCCGGGTCGAGTATGAACGGAATTCGGGAATAAAATTTTGATTTCAGTTTTTCGGCCTACCACATCCCGTTTTGGATAAAAATATTGCCGGAAAGAGGTTTTATAATTTTTTGAATTTTTTTCTATTTTTTTTGGTATTTTCTTTCCCGGGTCGAGTATGAACGGAATTTGGGACTAAAATTTTGTTTTCACTTTTTCGGCTTATCTCATCCCGTTTAGGCTAAAAATAATGACGGTTTCATGTTTTATAAGTTTTTGAATTTTTTTACTATTTTTTTCGGATTATTCTTTCCTGGGTATAGTATGAACGGAATTCGGAACTAAAATTTTGTTTTCACTTTTTCGGCCTATCTCATCCCGCGTTTTGTGTAAAAATAATTCCAGGAAGAGGTTTTATAAATTTTTGAATTTTTTCACAATTTTTTTCTGAATTTTCTTGCCCGGGTCGAGTATGAACGGAATTCGGGACTAAAATTTTGATTTCATTTTTTCGGCCTATCTCATCCCGTTTTGGCTAAAAATAATGCCGGGAAGAGGTTTTATAAATTTTTGAATTTTTTCACTATTTTTTTCTGAATTTTCTTGCCCGGGTCGAGTATGAACGGAATTCGGGACTAAAATTTCGATTTCAGTTTTTCGGCCTATCTCCTCCCGTTTTGGATAAAAATAGTGCCGGGAAGCGGTTTTATAATTTTTTGAATTTTTTTACTATTTCTTTCGGAATATTCTTTCCCGGGTCGAGTATGAACGGAATTCGGGACTAAAATTTTGATTTCAGTTTTTCGGCCTATCTCATCCCGTTTTGGATAAAAATAATTCCGGGAAGAGGTTTTATAATTTTTTGAATTTTTTTACTATTTTTTTCAGAATTTTCTTTCCCGGGTAGAATATGAACGGAAATCGGGACTAAAATTTTGATTTTAGTTTTTCGGCCTACCTCATCCCGTTTTGGATAAAAATATTGCCGGGAAGAGGTTTTATAATTTTTTGAATTTTTTTTACTATTTTTTTCGGAATTTTCTTTCCCGGGTCGAGTATGAACGGAATTTGGGACTAAAATTTTGTTTTCACTTTTTCGGCCTATCTGATCCCGTTTAGGCTAAAAATAATGACGGTTTCATGTTTTATAATTTTTTGATTTTTTTTACTATTTTTTTCGGAATATTATTTCCTGGGTAGAGTATGAACGGAATTCGGGACTAAAACTTTTTTTTCACTTTTTCGGCCTATCTCATCCCCCGTTTTGTCTAAAAATAATGCCGGGAAGAGGTTTTATAAATTTTTGAATTTTTTCACTATTTTTTTCTGAATTTTCTTGCCCGGGCCGAGTATGAACGGAATTCGGGACTAAAATTTTGATTTCATTTTTTCGGCCTATCTCATCCCGTTTTGGCTAAAAATAATGCCGGGAATAGGTTTTATAATTTTTTGAATTTTTTTACTATTTTTTTCAGAATTTTCTTTCCCGGGTCGAGTATGAACGGAATTCGGGACTAAAATTTTGATTTCAGTTTTTTCCGCCTATCTCATCCCGTTTTGGATAAAAATAATGCCGGGAAGAGGTTTTATAATTTTTTGAATTTTTTTACTATTTTTTGCTCAATTTTCTTTCCCGGGTCGAGTATGAACGGAATTCGGGACTGCAATTTTGATTTCAGTTTTCCGGCCTATCTCAGCCCGTTTTGGATAAAAAGAATCCGGGAAGAGGTTTTATAATTTTTTGAATTTTTTTACTATTTTTTCAGAATTTTCTTTCCCGGGTCGAGTATGAACGGAATTCGGGACTAAAATTTTGATTTCAGTTTTTCGGCCTATCTCATCCCGTTTTGGATAAAAATAATGCCGAGAAGAGGTTTTATAATTTTTTGAATTTTTTTACTATTTTTTGCTCAATTTTCTTTCCCGGGTCGAGTATGAACGGAATTCGGGACTACAATTTTGATTTCAGTTTTTCGGCCTATCTCTGCCCCTTTTGGATAAAAAGAATCCGGGAAGTGGTTTTATAATTTTTTGAATTTTTTTACTATTTTTTTCAGAATTTTCTTTCCCGGGTAGAATATGAACGGAAATCGGGACTAAAATTTTGATTTCAGTTTTTCAGCCTACCTCATCCCGTTTTGGATAAAAATATTGCCGGGAAGAGGTTTTATAATTTTTTGAATTTTTTTACTATTTTTTGCTCAATTTTCTTGCCCGGGTCGAGTATGAACGGAATTCGGGACTACAATTTTGATTTCAGTTTTTCGGCCAATCTCATCCCGTTTTGGATAAAAATAATGCCGGGAAGAGGTTTTATAATTTTTTTAATTTTTTTACTATTTTTTTCGGAATTTTCTTTCCCGGGTCGAGTATAAACGGAATTTGGGACTAAAATTTTGTTTTCACTTTTTCGGCCTATCTCATCCCGTTTTGGCTAAAAACAATGCCGGGAAGAGGTTTTATAATTTTTTGAATTTTTTTACTATTTTTTTCTGAATTTTCTTTCCCGGGTCGAGTATGAACGGAATTTGGGACTAAAATTTTGTTTTCACTTTTTCGGCCTATCTCATCCCGTTTAGGCTAAAAATAATGACGGTTTCATGTTTTATAATTTTTTGATTTTTTTTACTATTTTTTTCGGAATATTATTTCCTGGGTAGAGTATGAACGAAATTCGGGACTAAAACTTTTTTTTCACTTTTTCGGCCTATCTCATCCCCGTTTTGTCTAAAAATAATGCAGGGAAGAGGTTTTATAAATTTTTGAATTTTTTCACTATTTTTTTCTGAATTTTCTTGCCCGGGTCGAGTATGAACGGAATTCGGGACAAAAATTTTGATTTCATTTTTCCGGTCTATCTCATCCCGTTTTGGCTAAAAATAATGCCGGGAATAGGTTTTATAATTTTTTGAATTTTTTTACTATTTTTTTCAGAATTTTCTTTCCCGGGTCGAGTATGAACGGAATTCGGGACTAAAATTTTGATTTCAGTTTTTTCCGCCTATCTCATCCCGTTTTGGATAAAAATAATGCCGGGAAGAGGTTTTATAATTTTTTGAATTTTTTTACTATTTTTTGCTCAATTTTCTTTCCCGGGTCGAGTATGAACGGAATTCGGGACTACAATTTTGATTTCAGTTTTTCGGCCTATCTCAGCCCATTTTGGATAAAAAGAATCCGGGAAGAGGTTTTATAATTTTTTGAATTTTTTTCTATTTTTTTCGGAATTTTCTTTCCCGGGTCGAGTATGAACGGAATTTGGGACTAAAATTTTGTTTTTCACTTTTTCGGCCTATCTCATCCCCCGTTTTGTCTAAAAATAATTCAAGGAAGAGGTTTTATAAATTTTTGAATTTTTTCACAATTTTTTTCTGAATTTTCTTGCCCGGGTCGAGTACGAACGGAATTCGGGAATAAAATTTTGATTTCAGTTTTTCGGCCTATCTCATCCCGTTTTGGATAAAAATAATGCCGGGAAGAGGTTTTATAAATTTTTGAATTTTTTCACAATTTTTTTCTGAATTTTCTTGCCCGGGTCGAGTATGAACGGAATTCGGGACTAAAATTTTGATTTCATTTTTTCGGCCTATCTCATCCCGTTTTGGCTAAAAATAATGCCGGGAAGAGGTTTTATAAATTTTTGAATTTTTTCACTATTTTTTTCTGAATTTTCTTGCCCGGGTCGAGTATGAACGGAATTCGGGACTAAAATTTCAATTTCAGTTTTTCGGCCTATCTCCTCCCGTTTTGGATAAAAATAGTGCCGGGAAGCGGTTTTATAATTTTTTGAATTTTTTTACTATTTCTTTCGGAATATTCTTTCCCGGGTCGAGTATGAACGGAATTCGGGACTAAAATTTTGATTTCAGTTTTTCGGCCTATCTCATCCCGTTTTGGATAAAAATAATTCCGGGAAGAGGTTTTATAATTTTTTGAATTTTTTTACTATTTTTTTCAGAATTTTCTTTCCCGGGTAGAATATGAACGGAAATCGGGACTAAAATTTTGATTTTAGTTTTTCGGCCTACCTCATCCCGTTTTGGATAAAAATATTGCCGGGAAGAGGTTTTATAATTTTTTGAATTTTTTTTACTATTTTTTTCGGAATTTTCTTTCCCGGGTCGAGTATGAACGGAATTTGGGACTAAAATTTTGTTTTCACTTTTTCGGCCTATCTGATCCCGTTTAGGCTAAAAATAATGACGGTTTCATGTTTTATAATTTTTTGATTTTTTTTACTATTTTTTTCGGAATATTATTTCCTGGGTAGAGTATGAACGGAATTCGGGACTAAAACTTTTTTTTCACTTTTTCGGCCTATCTCATCCCCCGTTTTGTCTAAAAATAATGCCGGGAAGAGGTTTTATAAATTTTTGAATTTTTTCACTATTTTTTTCTGAATTTTCTTGCCCGGGCCGAGTATGAACGGAATTCGGGACTAAAATTTTGATTTCATTTTTTCGGCCTATCTCATCCCGTTTTGGCTAAAAATAATGCCGGGAATAGGTTTTATAATTTTTTGAATTTTTTTACTATTTTTTTCAGAATTTTCTTTCCCGGGTCGAGTATGAACGGAATTCGGGACTAAAATTTTGATTTCAGTTTTTTCCGCCTATCTCATCCCGTTTTGGATAAAAATAATGCCGGGAAGAGGTTTTATAATTTTTTGAATTTTTTTACTATTTTTTGCTCAATTTTCTTTCCCGGGTCGAGTATGAACGGAATTCGGGACTGCAATTTTGATTTCAGTTTTCCGGCCTATCTCAGCCCGTTTTGGATAAAAAGAATCCGGGAAGAGGTTTTATAATTTTTTGAATTTTTTTACTATTTTTTCAGAATTTTCTTTCCCGGGTCGAGTATGAACGGAATTCGGGACTAAAATTTTGATTTCAGTTTTTCGGCCTATCTCATCCCGTTTTGGATAAAAATAATGCCGAGAAGAGGTTTTATAATTTTTTGAATTTTTTTACTATTTTTTGCTCAATTTTCTTTCCCGGGTCGAGTATGAACGGAATTCGGGACTACAATTTTGATTTCAGTTTTTCGGCCTATCTCTGCCCCTTTTGGATAAAAAGAATCCGGGAAGTGGTTTTATAATTTTTTGAATTTTTTTACTATTTTTTTCAGAATTTTCTTTCCCGGGTAGAATATGAACGGAAATCGGGACTAAAATTTTGATTTCAGTTTTTCAGCCTACCTCATCCCGTTTTGGATAAAAATATTGCCGGGAAGAGGTTTTATAATTTTTTGAATTTTTTTACTATTTTTTGCTCAATTTTCTTGCCCGGGTCGAGTATGAACGGAATTCGGGACTACAATTTTGATTTCAGTTTTTCGGCCAATCTCATCCCGTTTTGGATAAAAATAATGCCGGGAAGAGGTTTTATAATTTTTTTAATTTTTTTACTATTTTTTTCGGAATTTTCTTTCCCGGGTCGAGTATAAACGGAATTTGGGACTAAAATTTTGTTTTCACTTTTTCGGCCTATCTCATCCCGTTTTGGCTAAAAACAATGCCGGGAAGAGGTTTTATAATTTTTTGAATTTTTTTACTATTTTTTTCTGAATTTTCTTTCCCGGGTCGAGTATGAACGGAATTTGGGACTAAAATTTTGTTTTCACTTTTTCGGCCTATCTCATCCCGTTTAGGCTAAAAATAATGACGGTTTCATGTTTTATAATTTTTTGATTTTTTTTACTATTTTTTTCGGAATATTATTTCCTGGGTAGAGTATGAACGAAATTCGGGACTAAAACTTTTTTTTCACTTTTTCGGCCTATCTCATCCCCGTTTTGTCTAAAAATAATGCAGGGAAGAGGTTTTATAAATTTTTGAATTTTTTCACTATTTTTTTCTGAATTTTCTTGCCCGGGTCGAGTATGAACGGAATTCGGGACAAAAATTTTGATTTCATTTTTCCGGTCTATCTCATCCCGTTTTGGCTAAAAATAATGCCGGGAATAGGTTTTATAATTTTTTGAATTTTTTTACTATTTTTTTCAGAATTTTCTTTCCCGGGTCGAGTATGAACGGAATTCGGGACTAAAATTTTGATTTCAGTTTTTTCCGCCTATCTCATCCCGTTTTGGATAAAAATAATGCCGGGAAGAGGTTTTATAATTTTTTGAATTTTTTTACTATTTTTTGCTCAATTTTCTTTCCCGGGTCGAGTATGAACGGAATTCGGGACTACAATTTTGATTTCAGTTTTTCGGCCTATCTCAGCCCATTTTGGATAAAAAGAATCCGGGAAGAGGTTTTATAATTTTTTGAATTTTTTTCTATTTTTTTCGAAATTTTCTTTCCCGGGTCGAGTATGAACGGAATTTGGGACTAAAATTTTGTTTTTCACTTTTTCGGCCTATCTCATCCCCCGTTTTGTCTAAAAATAATTCAAGGAAGAGGTTTTATAAATTTTTGAATTTTTTCACAATTTTTTTCTGAATTTTCTTGCCCGGGTCGAGTACGAACGGAATTCGGGAATAAAATTTTGATTTCAGTTTTTCGGCCTATCTCATCCCGTTTTGGATAAAAATAATGCCGGGAAGAGGTTTTATAATTTTTTGAATTTTTTTTACTATTTTTTGCTCAATTTTCTTGCCCGGGTCGAGTATGAACGGAATTCGGGACTACAATTTTGATTTCAGTTTTTCGGCCTATCTCATCCCATTTTGGATAAAAATAATCCGGGAAGAGGTTTTATAATTTTTTTAATTTTTTTACTATTTTTTTAGAATATTCTTTCCCGGGTCGAGTGTGAACGGAATTAGGGACTAAAATTTGGATTTCAGTTTTTCGGCCTATCTCATTCCGTTTTGGATAAAAATAATGCCGGGAATAGGTTTTATAATTTTTTGAATTTTTTTACTATTTTTTTCGGAATTTTCTTTCCAGGGTCGGGTATGTACGGAATTTGGGACTAAAATTATTTTTTTTTCTTTTTCGGCCTACCTCGTCCCGTTTTGGCTAAAAATAATGCCGGGAAGAGGTTTTACAATTTTTTGAATTTTTTTTCTATTTTTTTCGGAATATTCTTTCCCGGGTCGAGTATGAACGGAATTCGGGACTAAAATTTTGATTTCATTTTTTCGGCCTATCTCATCCCGTTTTGGCTAAAAATAATGCCAGGAAGAGGTTTTATAAATTTTTGAATTTTTTCACTATTTTTTTCTGAATTTTCTTGCCCGGGTCGAGTATGAACGGAATTCGGGACTAAAATTTTGATTTCAGTTTTTCGGCCTATCTCCTCACGTTTTGGATAAAAATAATGCCGGGAAGCGGTTTTATAATTTTTTGAATTTTTTTACTATTTCTTTCGGAATATTCTTTCCCAGGTCGAGTATGAACGGAATTCGGGACTAAAATTTTGATTTCAGTTTTTCGGCCTATCTCATCCCGTTTTGGATAAAAATAATTCCGGGAAGGGGTTTTATAATTTTTTGAATTTTTTACCTATTTTTTTCAGAATTTTCTTTCCCGGGTAGAATATGAACGGAAATCGGGACTAAAATTTTGATTTCAGTTTTTCGGCCTACCTCATCCCGTTTTGGATAAAAATATTGCCGGGAAGAGGTTTTATAATTTTTTGAATTTTTTTACTATTTTTTTCGGAATTTTCTTTCCCGGGTCGAGTATGAACGGAATTTGGGACTAAAATTTTGTTTTCACTTTTTCGGCCTATCTCATCCCGTTTAGGCTAAAAATAATGACGGTTTCATGTTTTATAATTTTTTGATTTTTTTTACTATTTTTTTCGGAATATTATTTCCTGGGTAGAGTATGAACGGAATTCGGGACTAAAACTTTTTTTTCACTTTTTCGGCCTATCTCATCCCCCGTTTTGTCTAAAAATAATGCCGGGAAGAGGTTTTATAAATTTTTGAATTTTTTCACTATTTTTTTCTGAATTTTCTTGCCCGGGTCGAGTATGAATGGAATTCGGGACAAAAATTTTGATTTCATTTTTTCGGCCTATCTCATCCCGTTTTGGCTAAAAATAATGCCGGGAATAGGTTTTATAATTTTTTGAATTTTTTTACTATTTTTTTCAGAATTTTCTTTCCCGGGTCGAGTATGAACGGAATTCGGGACTAAAATTTTGATTTCAGTTTTTCGGCCTATCTCATCCCGTTTTGGATAAAAATAATGCCGGGAAGAGGTTTTATAATTTTTTGAATTTTTTTACTATTTTTTGCTCAATTTTCTTGCCCGGGTCGAGTATGAACGGAATTCGGGACTACAATTTTGATTTCAGTTTTTCGGCCTATCTCATCCCGTTTTGGATAAAAATAATGCCGGGAAGAGGTTTTATAATTTTTTTACTATTTTTTTCGGAATTTTCTATCCCGGGTCGAGTATAAACGGAATTTGGGACTAAAATTTTGTTTTCACTTTTTCGGCCTATCTCATCCCGTTTTGGCTAAAAATAATGCCGGGAGGATGTT
The DNA here is from genome assembly GCA_028535905.1 of Quercus berberidifolia. NCBI lineage: Eukaryota > Viridiplantae > Streptophyta > Magnoliopsida > Fagales > Fagaceae > Quercus > Quercus berberidifolia. The sequence continues at coordinate 43,448,085 of JAPQVW010000001.1, forward strand.
TTATAATTTTTTGAATTTTTATACTATTTTTTTTGGAATTTTCTTGCCCGGGTCGAGTATGAACGGAATTCGGGCCAAAAATTTTGATTTCAGTTTTTCGGCCTACCTCATTCCGTTTTGGATAAAAATATTGCCGGGATGAGGTTTTATAATTTTTTGAATTTTTTTACTATTTTTTTCGGAATTTTCTTTCCCGGGTCGAGTATGAACGGAATTTGGGACTAAAATTTTGTTTTCCCTTTTTCGGCCTATCTCATCTCGTTTAGGCTAAAAATAATGACGGTTTCATGTTTTATAAGTTTTTGAATTTTTTTACTATTTTTTTCGGAATATTCTTTCCTGGGTAGAGTATGAACGGAATTCGGGACTAAAATTTTGTTTTCACATTTTCAGCCTATCTCGTCCCCCGTTTTGTCTAAAAATAATGCCGGGAAGACGTTTTATAAATTTTTGAATTTTTTCACTATTTTTTTCTGAATTTTCTTGCCCTGGTCGAGTATGAACGGAATTCGGGACTAAAATTTTGATTTCATTTTTTCGGCCTATCTCATCCCGTTTTGTCTAAAAATAATTCAAGGAAGATGTTTTATAAATTTTTGAATTTTTTCACAATTTTTTTCTGAATTTTCTTGCCCGGGTCGAGTGTGAACGGAATTCGGGAATAAAATTTTGATTTCAGTTTTTCGGCCTACCTCATCCCGTTTTGGATAAAAATATTGCCGGAAAGAGGTTTTATAATTTTTTGAATTTTTTTCTATTTTTTTCGGAATTTTCTTTCCCGGGTCGAGTATGAACGGAATTTGGGACTAAAATTTTGTTTTTCACTTTTTCGGCCTATCTCATCCCCCGTTTTGTCTAAAAATAATTCAAGGAAGAGGTTTTATAAATTTTTGAATTTTTTCACAATTTTTTTCTGAATTTTCTTGCCCGGGTCGAGTACGAACGGAATTCGGGAATAAAATTTTGATTTCAGTTTTTCGGCCTATCTCATCCCGTTTTGGATAAAAATAATGCCGGGAAGAGGTTTTATAATTTTTTGAATTTTTTTTACTATTTTTTGCTCAATTTTCTTGCCCGGGTCGAGTATGAACGGAATTCGGGACTACAATTTTGATTTCAGTTTTTCGGCCTATCTCATCCCATTTTGGATAAAAATAATCCGGGAAGAGGTTTTATAATTTTTTTAATTTTTTTACTATTTTTTTAGAATATTCTTTCCCGGGTCGAGTGTGAACGGAATTAGGGACTAAAATTTTGATTTCAGTTTTTCGGCCTATCTCATTCCGTTTTGGATAAAAATAATGCCGGGAATAGGTTTTATAATTTTTTGAATTTTTTTACTATTTTTTTCGGAATTTTCTTTCCAGGGTCGGGTATGTACGGAATTTGGGACTAACATTATTTTTTTTTCTTTTTCGGCCTACCTCGTCCCGTTTTGGCTAAAAATAATGCCGGGAAGAGGTTTTACAATTTTTTGAATTTTTTTTCTATTTTTTTCGGAATATTCTTTCCCGGGTCGAGTATGAACGGAATTCGGGACTAAAATTTTGATTTCATTTTTTCGGCCTATCTCATCCCGTTTTGGCTAAAAATAATGCCAGGAAGAGGTTTTATAAATTTTTGAATTTTTTCACTATTTTTTTCTGAATTTTCTTGCCCGGGTCGAGTATGAACGGAATTCGGGACTAAAATTTTGATTTCAGTTTTTCGGCCTATCTCCTCACGTTTTGGATAAAAATAATGCCGGGAAGCGGTTTTATAATTTTTTGAATTTTTTTACTATTTCTTTCGGAATATTCTTTCCCAGGTCGAGTATGAACGGAATTCGGGACTAAAATTTTGATTTCAGTTTTTCGGCCTATCTCATCCCGTTTTGGATAAAAATAATTCCGGGAAGGGGTTTTATAATTTTTTGAATTTTTTACCTATTTTTTTCAGAATTTTCTTTCCCGGGTAGAATATGAACGGAAATCGGGACTAAAATTTTGATTTCAGTTTTTCGGCCTACCTCATCCCGTTTTGGATAAAAATATTGCCGGGAAGAGGTTTTATAATTTTTTGAATTTTTTTACTATTTTTTTCGGAATTTTCTTTCCCGGGTCGAGTATGAACGGAATTTGGGACTAAAATTTTGTTTTCACTTTTTCGGCCTATCTCATCCCGTTTAGGCTAAAAATAATGACGGTTTCATGTTTTATAATTTTTTGATTTTTTTTACTATTTTTTTCGGAATATTATTTCCTGGGTAGAGTATGAACGGAATTCGGGACTAAAACTTTTTTTTCACTTTTTCGGCCTATCTCATCCCCCATTTTGTCTAAAAATAATGCCGGGAAGAGGTTTTATAAATTTTTGAATTTTTTCACTATTTTTTTCTGAATTTTCTTGCCCGGGTCGAGTATGAATGGAATTCGGGACAAAAATTTTGATTTCATTTTTTCGGCCTATCTCATCCCGTTTTGGCTAAAAATAATGCCGGGAATAGGTTTTATAATTTTTTGAATTTTTTTACTATTTTTTTCAGAATTTTCTTTCCCGGGTCGAGTATGAACGGAATTCGGGACTAAAATTTTGATTTCAGTTTTTCGGCCTATCTCATCCCGTTTTGGATAAAAATAATGCCGGGAAGAGGTTTTATAATTTTTTGAATTTTTTTACTATTTTTTGCTCAATTTTCTTGCCCGGGTCGAGTATGAACGGAATTCGGGACTACAATTTTGATTTCAGTTTTTCGGCCTATCTCATCCCGTTTTGGATAAAAATAATGCCGGGAAGAGGTTTTATAATTTTTTTACTATTTTTTTCGGAATTTTCTATCCCGGGTCGAGTATAAACGGAATTTGGGACTAAAATTTTGTTTTCACTTTTTCGGCCTATCTCATCCCGTTTTGGCTAAAAATAATGCCGGGAGGATGTTTTATAATTTTTTGAATTTTTATACTATTTTTTTTGGAATTTTCTTGCCCGGGTCGAGTATGAACGGAATTCGGGCCAAAAATTTTGATTTCAGTTTTTCGGCCTACCTCATTCCGTTTTGGATAAAAATATTGCCGGGATGAGGTTTTATAATTTTTTGAATTTTTTTACTATTTTTTTCGGAATTTTCTTTCCCGGGTCGAGTATGAACGGAATTTGGGACTAAAATTTTGTTTTCCCTTTTTCGGCCTATCTCATCTCGTTTAGGCTAAAAATAATGACGGTTTCATGTTTTATAAGTTTTTGAATTTTTTTACTATTTTTTTCGGAATATTCTTTCCTGGGTAGAGTATGAACGGAATTCGGGACTAAAATTTTGTTTTCACATTTTCAGCCTATCTCGTCCCCCGTTTTGTCTAAAAATAATGCCGGGAAGACGTTTTATAAATTTTTGAATTTTTTCACTATTTTTTTCTGAATTTTCTTGCCCTGGTCGAGTATGAACGGAATTCGGGACTAAAATTTTGATTTCATTTTTTCGGCCTATCTCATCCCGTTTTGTCTAAAAATAATTCAAGGAAGATGTTTTATAAATTTTTGAATTTTTTCACAATTTTTTTCTGAATTTTCTTGCCCGGGTCGAGTGTGAACGGAATTCGGGAATAAAATTTTGATTTCAGTTTTTCGGCCTACCTCATCCCGTTTTGGATAAAAATATTGCCGGAAAGAGGTTTTATAATTTTTTGAATTTTTTTCTATTTTTTTCGGAATTTTCTTTCCCGGGTCGAGTATGAACGGAATTTGGGACTAAAATTTTGTTTTTCACTTTTTCGGCCTATCTCATCCCCCGTTTTGTCTAAAAATAATTCAAGGAAGAGGTTTTATAAATTTTTGAATTTTTCACAATTTTTTTCTGAATTTTCTTGCCCGGGTCGAGTACGAACGGAATTCGGGAATAAAATTTTGATTTCAGTTTTTCGGCCTATCTCATCCCGTTTTGGATAAAAATAATGCCGGGAAGAGGTTTTATAATTTTTTGAATTTTTTTACTATTTTTTGCTCAATTTTCTTGCCCGGGTCGAGTGTGAACGGAATTCGGGACTAAAATTTTGATTTCAGTTTTTCGGCCTATCTCATTCCGTTTTGGATAAAAATATTGCCGGGAATAGGTTTTATAATTTTTTGAATTTTTTTACTATTTTTTTCGGAATATTCTTTCCAGGGTCGGGTATGTACGGAATTTGGGACTAAAATTATTTTTTTTCTTTTTCGGCCTACCTCATCCCGTTTTGGCTAAAAATAATGCCGGGAAGAGGTTTTACAATTTTTTGAATTTTTTTACTATTTTTTTCGGAATATTCTTTCCCGGGTCGAGTATGAACGGAATTCGGGACTAAAATTTTGATTTCATTTTTTCGGCCTATCTCATCCAGTTTTGGCTAACAACAATGCCGGGAAGAGGTTTTATAAATTTTTGAATTTTTTCACTATTTTTTTCTGAATTTTCTTGCCCGGGTCGAGTATGAACGGAATTCGGGACTAAAATTTTGATTTCAGTTTTTCGGCCTATCTCCTCACGTTTTGGATAAAAATAATGCCGGGAAGCGGTTTTATAATTTTTTGAATTTTTTTACTATTTCTTTCGGAATATTCTTTCCCGGGTCGAGTATGAACGGAATTCGGGACTAAAATTTTGATTTCAGTTTTTCGGCCTATCTCATCCCGTTTTGGATAAAAATAATTCCGGGAAGAGGTTTTATAATTTTTTGAATTTTTTTACTATTTTTTTTCAGAATTTTCTTTCCCGGGTAGAATATGAACGGAAATCGGGACTAAAATTTTGATTTCAGTTTTTCGGCCTACCTCATCCCGTTTTGGATAAAAATATTGCCGAGAAGAGGTTTTATAATTTTTTGAATTTTTTTACTATTTTTTTCGGAATTTTCTTTCCCGGGTCGGGTATGAACGGAATTTGGGACTAAAATTTTGTTTTCACTTTTTCGGCCTATCTCATCCCGTTTAGGCTAAAAATAATGACGGTTTCATGTTTTATAATTTTTTGATTTTTTTTACTATTTTTTTCGGAATATTATTTCCTGGGTAGAGTATGAACGGAATTCGGGACTAAAACTTTTTTTTCACTTTTTCGGCCTATCTCATCCCCCGTTTTGTCTAAAAATAATGCCGGGAAGAGGTTTTATAAATTTTTGAATTTTTTCACTATTTTTTTCTGAATTTTCTTGCCCGGGTCGAGTATGAACGGAATTCGGGAATAAAATTTTGATTTCAGTTTTTCGGCCTACCACATCCCGTTTTGGATAAAAATATTGCCGGAAAGAGGTTTTATAATTTTTTGAATTTTTTTCTATTTTTTTCGGTATTTTCTTTCCCGGGTCGAGTATGAACGGAATTTGGGACTAAAATTTTGTTTTCACTTTTTCGGCTTATCTCATCCCGTTTAGGCTAAAAATAATGACGGTTTCATGTTTTATAAGTTTTTGAATTTTTTTACTATTTTTTTCGGATTATTCTTTCCTGGGTATAGTATGAACGGAATTCGGAACTAAAATTTTGTTTTCACTTTTTCGGCCTATCTCATCCCCCGTTTTGTGTAAAAATAATTCCAGGAAGAGGTTTTATAAATTTTTGAATTTTTTCACAATTTTTTTCTGAATTTTCTTGCCCGGGTCGAGTATGAACGGAATTCGGGACTAAAATTTTGATTTCATTTTTTCGGCCTATCTCATCCCGTTTTGGCTAAAAATAATGCCGGGAAGAGGTTTTATAAATTTTTGAATTTTTTCACTATTTTTTTCTGAATTTTCTTGCCCGGGTCGAGTATGAACGGAATTCGGGACTAAAATTTCGATTTCAGTTTTTCGGCCTATCTCCTCCCGTTTTGGATAAAAATAGTGCCGGGAAGCGGTTTTATAATTTTTTGAATTTTTTTACTATTTCTTTCGGAATATTCTTTCCCGGGTCGAGTATGAACGGAATTCGGGACTAAAATTTTGATTTCAGTTTTTCGGCCTATCTCATCCCGTTTTGGATAAAAATAATTCCGGGAAGAGGTTTTATAATTTTTTGAATTTTTTTACTATTTTTTTCAGAATTTTCTTTCCCGGGTAGAATATGAACGGAAATCGGGACTAAAATTTTGATTTTAGTTTTTCGGCCTACCTCATCCCGTTTTGGATAAAAATATTGCCGGGAAGAGGTTTTATAATTTTTTGAATTTTTTTTACTATTTTTTTCGGAATTTTCTTGCCCGGGTCGAGTATGAACGGAATTTGGGACTAAAATTTTGTTTTCACTTTTTCGGCCTATCTGATCCCGTTTAGGCTAAAAATAATGACGGTTTCATGTTTTATAATTTTTTGATTTTTTTTACTATTTTTTTCGGAATATTATTTCCTGGGTAGAGTATGAACGGAATTCGGGACTAAAACTTTTTTTTCACTTTTTCGGCCTATCTCATCCCCCGTTTTGTCTAAAAATAATGCCGGGAAGAGGTTTTATAAATTTTTGAATTTTTTCACTATTTTTTTCTGAATTTTCTTGCCCGGGCCGAGTATGAACGGAATTCGGGACTAAAATTTTGATTTCATTTTTTCGGCCTATCTCATCCCGTTTTGGCTAAAAATAATGCAGGGAATAGGTTTTATAATTTTTTGAATTTTTTTACTATTTTTTTCAGAATTTTCTTTCCCGGGTCGAGTATGAACGGAATTCGGGACTAAAATTTTGATTTCAGTTTTTTCCGCCTATCTCATCCCGTTTTGGATAAAAATAATGCCGGGAAGAGGTTTTATAATTTTTTGAATTTTTTTACTATTTTTTGCTCAATTTTCTTTCCCGGGTCGAGTATGAACGGAATTCGGGACTGCAATTTTGATTTCAGTTTTCCGGCCTATCTCAGCCCGTTTTGGATAAAAAGAATCCGGGAAGAGGTTTTATAATTTTTTGAATTTTTTTACTATTTTTTCAGAATTTTCTTTCCCGGGTCGAGTATGAACGGAATTCGGGACTAAAATTTTGATTTCAGTTTTTCGGCCTATCTCATCCCGTTTTGGATAAAAATAATGCCGAGAAGAGGTTTTATAATTTTTTGAATTTTTTTACTATTTTTTGCTCAATTTTCTTTCCCGGGTCGAGTATGAACGGAATTCGGGACTACAATTTTGATTTCAGTTTTTCGGCCTATCTCTGCCCCTTTTGGATAAAAAGAATCCGGGAAGTGGTTTTATAATTTTTTGAATTTTTTTACTATTTTTTTCAGAATTTTCTTTCCCGGGTAGAATATGAACGGAAATCGGGACTAAAATTTTGATTTCAGTTTTTCAGCCTACCTCATCCCGTTTTGGATAAAAATATTGCCCGGAAGAGGTTTTATAATTTTTTGAATTTTTTTACTATTTTTTGCTCAATTTTCTTGCCCGGGTCGAGTATGAACGGAATTCGGGACTACAATTTTGATTTCAGTTTTTCGGCCAATCTCATCCCGTTTTGGATAAAAATAATGCCGGGAAGAGGTTTTATAATTTTTTTAATTTTTTTACTATTTTTTTCGGAATTTTCTTTCCCGGGTCGAGTATAAACGGAATTTGGGACTAAAATTTTGTTTTCACTTTTTCGGCCTATCTCATCCCGTTTTGGCTAAAAACAATGCCGGGAAGAGGTTTTATAATTTTTTGAATTTTTTTACTATTTTTTTCTGAATTTTCTTTCCCGGGTCGAGTATGAACGGAATTTGGGACTAAAATTTTGTTTTCACTTTTTCGGCCTATCTCATCCCGTTTAGGCTAAAAATAATGACGGTTTCATGTTTTATAATTTTTTGATTTTTTTTACTATTTTTTTCGGAATATTATTTCCTGGGTAGAGTATGAACGAAATTCGGGACTAAAACTTTTTTTTCACTTTTTCGGCCTATCTCATCCCCGTTTTGTCTAAAAATAATGCAGGGAAGAGGTTTTATAAATTTTTGAATTTTTTCACTATTTTTTTCTGAATTTTCTTGCCCGGGTCGAGTATGAACGGAATTCGGGACAAAAATTTTGATTTCATTTTTCCGGTCTATCTCATCCCGTTTTGGCTAAAAATAATGCCGGGAATAGGTTTTATAATTTTTTGAATTTTTTTACTATTTTTTTCAGAATTTTCTTTCCCGGGTCGAGTATGAACGGAATTCGGGACTAAAATTTTGATTTCAGTTTTTTCCGCCTATCTCATCCCGTTTTGGATAAAAATAATGCCGGGAAGAGGTTTTATAATTTTTTGAATTTTTTTACTATTTTTTGCTCAATTTTCTTTCCCGGGTCGAGTATGAACGGAATTCGGGACTACAATTTTGATTTCAGTTTTTCGGCCTATCTCAGCCCATTTTGGATAAAAAGAATCCGGGAAGAGGTTATATAATTTTTTGAATTTTTTTACTATTTTTTCAGAATTTTCTTTCCCGGGTCGAGTATGAACGGAATTCGGGACTAAAATTTTGATTTCAGTTTTTCGGCCTATCTCATCTCGTTTTGGATAAAAATAATGCCGGGAAGAGGTTTTATAATTTTTTGAATTTTTTTTACTATTTTTTGCTCAATTTTCTTGCCCGGGTCGAGTATGAACGGAATTCGGGACTACAATTTTGATTTCAGTTTTTCGGCCTATCTCATCCCATTTTGGATAAAAATAATCCGGGAAGAGGTTTTTTAATTTTTTTAATTTTTTTACTATTTTTTTAGAATATTCTTTCCCGGGTCGAGTGTGAACGGAATTAGGGACTAAAATTTTGATTTCAGTTTTTCGGCCTATCTCATTCCGTTTTGGATAAAAATAATGCCGGGAATAGGTTTTATAATTTTTTGAATTTTTTTACTATTTTTTTCGGAATTTTCTTTCCAGGGTCGGGTATGTACGGAATTTGGGACTAAAATTATTTTTTTTTCTTTTTCGGCCTACCTCGTCCCGTTTTGGCTAAAAATAATGCCGGGAAGAGGTTTTACAATTTTTTGAATTTTTTTTCTATTTTTTTCGGAATATTCTTTCCCGGGTCGAGTATGAACGGAATTCGGGACTAAAATTTTGATTTCATTTTTTCGGCCTATCTCATCCCGTTTTGGCTAAAAATAATGCCAGGAAGAGGTTTTATAAATTTTTGAATTTTTTCACTATTTTTTTCTGAATTTTCTTGCCCGGGTCGAGTATGAACGGAATTCGGGACTAAAATTTTGATTTCAGTTTTTCGGCCTATCTCCTCACGTTTTGGATAAAAATAATGCCGGGAAGCGGTTTTATAATTTTTTGAATTTTTTTACTATTTCTTTCGGAATATTCTTTCCCAGGTCGAGTATGAACGGAATTCGGGACTAAAATTTTGATTTCAGTTTTTCGGCCTATCTCATCCCGTTTTGGATAAAAATAATTCCGGGAAGGGGTTTTATAATTTTTTGAATTTTTTACCTATTTTTTTCAGAATTTTCTTTCCCGGGTAGAATATGAACGGAAATCGGGACTAAAATTTTGATTTCAGTTTTTCGGCCTACCTCATCCCGTTTTGGATAAAAATATTGCCGGGAAGAGGTTTTATAATTTTTTGAATTTTTTTACTATTTTTTTCGGAATTTTCTTTCCCGGGTCGAGTATGAACGGAATTTGGGACTAAAATTTTGTTTTCACTTTTTCGGCCTATCTCATCCCGTTTAGGCTAAAAATAATGACGGTTTCATGTTTTATAATTTTTTGATTTTTTTTACTATTTTTTTCGGAATATTATTTCCTGGGTAGAGTATGAACGGAATTCGGGACTAAAACTTTTTTTTCACTTTTTCGGCCTATCTCATCCCCCGTTTTGTCTAAAAATAATGCTGGGAAGAGGTTTTATAAATTTTTGAATTTTTTCACTATTTTTTTCTGAATTTTCTTGCCCGGGTCGAGTATGAATGGAATTCGGGACAAAAATTTTGATTTCATTTTTTCGGCCTATCTCATCCCGTTTTGGCTAAAAATAATGCCGGGAATAGGTTTTATAATTTTTTGAATTTTTTTACTATTTTTTTCAGAATTTTCTTTCCCGGGTCGAGTATGAACGGAATTCGGGACTAAAATTTTGATTTCAGTTTTTCGGCCTATCTCATCCCGTTTTGGATAAAAATAATGCCGGGAAGAGGTTTTATAATTTTTTGAATTTTTTTACTATTTTTTGCTCAATTTTCTTGCCCGGGTCGAGTATGAACGGAATTCGGGACTACAATTTTGATTTCAGTTTTTCGGCCTATCTCATCCCGTTTTGGATAAAAATAATGCCGGGAAGAGGTTTTATAATTTTTTTACTATTTTTTTCGGAATTTTCTTTCCCGGGTCGAGTATAAACGGAATTTGGGACTAAAATTTTGTTTTCACTTTTTCGGCCTATCTCATCCCGTTTTGGCTAAAAATAATGCCGGGAGGATGTTTTATAATTTTTTGAATTTTTATACTATTTTTTTTGGAATTTTCTTGCCCGGGTCGAGTATGAACGGAATTCGGGCCAAAAATTTTGATTTCAGTTTTTCGGCCTACCTCATTCCGTTTTGGATAAAAATATTGCCGGGATGAGGTTTTATAATTTTTTGAATTTTTTTACTATTTTTTTCGGAATTTTCTTTCCCGGGTCGAGTATGAACGGAATTTGGGACTAAAATTTTGTTTTCCCTTTTTCGGCCTATCTCATCTCGTTTAGGCTAAAAATAATGACGGTTTCATGTTTTATAAGTTTTTGAATTTTTTTACTATTTTTTTCGGAATATTCTTTCCTGGGTAGAGTATGAACGGAATTCGGGACTAAAATTTTGTTTTCACATTTTCAGCCTATCTCGTCCCCCGTTTTGTCTAAAAATAATGCCGGGAAGACGTTTTATAAATTTTTGAATTTTTTCACTATTTTTTTCTGAATTTTCTTGCCCTGGTCGAGTATGAACGGAATTCGGGACTAAAATTTTGATTTCATTTTTTCGGCCTATCTCATCCCGTTTTGTCTAAAAATAATTCAAGGAAGATGTTTTATAAATTTTTGAATTTTTTCACAATTTTTTTCTGAATTTTCTTGCCCGGGTCGAGTTTGAACGGAATTCGGGAATAAAATTTTGATTTCAGTTTTTCGGCCTACCTCATCCCGTTTTGGATAAAAATATTGCCGGAAAGAGGTTTTATAATTTTTTGAATTTTTTTCTATTTTTTTCGGAATTTTCTTTCCCGGGTCGAGTATGAACGGAATTTGGGACTAAAATTTTGTTTTTCACTTTTTCGGCCTATCTCATCCCCCGTTTTGTCTAAAAATAATTCAAGCAAGAGGTTTTATAAATTTTTGAATTTTTTCACAATTTTTTTCTGAATTTTCTTGCCCGGGTCGAGTACGAACGGAATTCGGGAATAAAATTTTGATTTCAGTTTTTCGGCCTATCTCATCCCGTTTTGGATAAAAATAATGCCGGGAAGAGGTTTTATAATTTTTTGAATTTTTTTACTATTTTTTGCTCAATTTTCTTGCCCGGGTCGAGTGTGAACGGAATTCGGGACTAAAATTTTGATTTCAGTTTTTCGGCCTATCTCATTCCGTTTTGGATAAAAATATTGCCGGGAATAGGTTTTATAATTTTTTGAATTTTTTTACTATTTTTTTCGGAATATTCTTTCCAGGGTCGGGTATGTACGGAATTTGGGACTAAAATTATTTTTTTTCTTTTTCGGCCTACCTCATCCCGTTTTGGCTAAAAATAATGCCGGGAAGAGGTTTTACAATTTTTTGAATTTTTTTACTATTTTTTTCGGAATATTCTTTCCCGGGTCGAGTATGAACGGAATTCGGGACTAAAATTTTGATTTCATTTTTTCGGCCTATTTCCTCACGTTTTGGATAAAAATAATGCCGGGAAGCGGTTTTATAATTTTTTGAATTTTTTTACTATTTCTTTCGGAATATTCTTTCCCGGGTCGAGTATGAACGGAATTCGGGACTAAAATTTTGATTTCAGTTTTTCGGCCTATCTCATCCCGTTTTGGATAAAAATAATTCCGGGAAGAGGTTTTATAATTTTTTGAATTTTTTTACTATTTTTTTCAGAATTTTCTTTCCCGGGTAGAATATGAACGGAAATCGGGACTAAAATTTTGATTTCAGTTTTTCGGCCTACCTCATCCCGTTTTGGATAAAAATATTGCCGAGAAGAGGTTTTATAATTTTTTGAATTTTTTTACTATTTTTTTCGGAATTTTCTTTCCCGGGTCGGGTATGAACGGAATTTGGGACTAAAATTTTGTTTTCACTTTTTCGGCCTATCTCATCCCGTTTAGGCTAAAAATAATGACGGTTTCATGTTTTATAATTTTTTGATTTTTTTTACTATTTTTTTCGGAATATTATTTCCTGGGTAGAGTATGAACGGAATTCGGGACTAAAACTTTTTTTTCACTTTTTCGGCCTATCTCATCCCCCGTTTTGTCTAAAAATAATGCCGGGAAGAGGTTTTATAAATTTTTGAATTTTTTCACTATTTTTTTCTGAATTTTCTTGCCCGGGTCGAGTATGAACGGAATTCGGGACAAAAATTTTGATTTCATTTTTTCGGCCTATCTCATCCCGTTTTGGCTAAAAATAATGCCGGGAATAGGTTTTATAATTTTTTGAATTTTTTTACTATTTTTTTCAGAATTTTCTTTCCCGGGTCGAGTATGAACGGAATTCGGGACTAAAATTTTGATTTCAATTTTTCGGCCTATCTCATCCCGTTTTGGATAAAAATAAAGCCGGGAAGAGGTTTTATAATTTTTTGAATTTTTTTACTATTTTTTGCTCAATTTTCTTGCCCGGGTCGAGTATGAACGGATTTCGGGACTACAATTTTGATTTCAGTTTTTCGGCCTATCTCATCCCGTTTTGGATAAAAATAATGCCGGGAAGAGGTTTTATAATTTTTTTACTATTTTTTTCGGAATTTTCTTTCCCGGGTCGAGTATAAACGGAATTTGGGACTAAAATTTTGTTTTCACTTTTTCGGCCTATCTCATCCCGTTTTGGCTAAAAATAATGCCGGGAGGATGTTTTATAATTTTTTGAATTTTTATACTATTTTTTTTGGAATTTTCTTGCCCGGGTCAAGTATGAACGGAATTCGGGCCTAAAATTTTGATTTCAGTTTTTCGGCCTACCTCATCCCGTTTTGGATAAAAATATTGCCGGGATGAGGTTTTATAATTTTTTGATTTTTTTTACTATTTTTTTCGGAATTTTCTTTCCCGGGTCGAGTATGAACGAAATTTGGGACTAAAATTTTGTTTTCCCTTTTTCGGCCTATCTCATCTCGTTTAGGCTAAAAATAATGACGGTTTCATGTTTTATATGTTTTTGAATTTTTTTACTATTTTTTTCGGATTATTCTTTCTTGGGTAGAGTATGAACGGAATTCGGAACTAAAATTTTGTTTTCACTTTTTCGGCCTATCTCATCCCCCGTTTTGTCTAAAAATAATTCCAGGAAGAGGTTTTATAAATTTTTGAATTTTTTCACAATTTTTTTCTGAATTTTCTTGCCCGGGTCGATTATGAACGGAATTCGGGACTAAAATTTTGATTTCATTTTTTCGGCCTATCTCATCCCGTTTTGGCTAAAAATAATGCCGGGAAGAGGTTTTATAAATTTTTGAATTTTTTCACTATTTTTTTCTGAATTTTCTTGCCCGGGTCGAGTATGAACGGAATTCGGGACTAAAATTTCGATTTCAGTTTTTCGGCCTATCTCCTCCCGTTTTGGAGAAAAATAATGCCGGGAAGCGGTTTTATAATTTTTTGAATTTTTTTACTATTTCTTTCGGAATATTCTTTCCCGGGTCGAGTATGAACGGAATTCGGGACTAAAATTTTGATTTCAGTTTTTCGGCCTATCTCATCCCGTTTTGGATAAAAATAATTCCGGGAAGAGGTTTTATAATTTTTTGAATTTTTTTACTATTTTTTTCTGAATTTTCTTTCTCGGGTCGACTATGAACGGAATTTGGGACGAAAATTTTGTTTTCACTTTTTCGGGCTATCTCATCCCGTTTTGGCTAAAAATAATGCCGGGTGGATGTTTTATAATTTTTTAAAATTTTATAATATTTTTTTTGGAATTTTCTTGCCCGGGTCGAGTATGAACGGAATTCGGGACTAAAATTTTGATCTCAGTTTTTCGTCCTATCTCATCCCCGTTTTGGATAAAAATATTGCCAGGAAGAGGTTTTATAATTTTTTGAATTTTTTCACTATTTTTTTCGGAATTTTCTTTCCCGGGTCGAGTATAAACGGAATTTGGGACTAAAATTTTGTTTTCACTTTTTCGGCCTATCTCATCCCGTTTTGGCTAAAAATAATGCCGGGAGGATGTTTTATAATTTTTTGAATTTTTATACTATTGTTTTTGGAATTTTCTTGCCCGGGTCGAGTAAGAACGGAACTCGGGCCCAAAATTTTGATTTCAGTTTTTCGGCCTACCTCATCCCGTTTTGGATAAAAATATTGCCGGAAAGAGGTTTTATAATTTTTTGAATTTTTTTACTATTTTTTTCGGAATTTTCTTTCCCGGGTCGAGTATGAACGGAATTTGGGAATAAAATTTTGTTTTCCCTTTTTCGGCCTATCTCATCTCGTTTAGGCTAAAAATAATGACGGTTTCATGTTTTATAAGTTTTTGAATTTTTTTACTATTTTTTTCGGAATATTCTTTCCTGGGTAGAGTATGAACGGAATTCGGGACTAAAATTTTGTTTTCACATTTTCAGCGTATCTCGTCCCCCGTTTTGTCTAAAAATAATGCCGAGAAGACGTTTTATAGATTTTTGAATTTTTTCACTATTTTTTTCTGAATTTTCTTGCCCTGGTCGAGTATGAACGGAATTCGGGACTAAAATTTTGATTTCATTTTTTCGGCCTATCTCATCCCGTTTTGGCTAAAAATAATGCCGGGAAAAGGTTTTATAAATTTTTGAATTTTTTCACCATTTTTTTCTGAATTATCTTGCCCGGGTCGAGTATGAACGGAATTCGGGAATAAAATTTTGATTTCAGTTTTTCGGCCTACCTCATCCCGTTTTGGAAAAAAATATTGCCGGAAAGAGGTTTTATAATTTTTTGAATTTTTTTCTATTTTTTTTGGAATTTTCTTGCCCGAGTCGAGTATGAACGGAATTCGGGACTAAAATTTTGATTTCATTTTTTCGGCCTATCTCATCCCGTTTTGGCTAAAAATAATGCCGGGAAAAGGTTTTATAAATTTTTGAATTTTTTCACTATTTTTTTCTGAATTATCTTGCCCGGGTCGAGTATGAACGGAATTCGGGAATAAAATTTTGATTTCAGTTCTTCGGCCTCTCTCATCCCGTTTTGGATAAAAATAATTCCGGGAAGAGGTTTTATAATTTTTTGAATTTTTTTACAATTTTTTTCAGAATTTTCTTTCCCGGGTAGAATATGAACGGAAATCGGGACTAAAATTTTGATTTCAGTTTTTGGGCCTACCTCATCCCGTTTTGGATAAAAATATTGCCGGGAAGAGGTTTTATAATTTTTTGAATTTTTTTACTATTTTTTTCGGAATTTTCTTTCCCTGGTCGAGTATGAACGGAATTTGGGACTAAAATTTTGTTTTCACTTTTTCGGCCTATCTTATCCCGTTTAGGCTAAAAACAATGACGGTTTCATGTTTTATAATTTTTTGATTTTTTTTACTATTTTTTTGGAATATTATTTCCTGGGTAGAGTATGAACGGAATTCGGGACTAAAACTTTTTTTTCACTTTTTCGGCCTATCTCATCCCCCGTTTTGTCTAAAAATAATGCCGGGAAGAGGTTTTATAAATTTTAGAATTTTTTCACTATTTTTTTCTGAATTTTCTTGCCCGGGTCGAGTATGAACGGAATTCGGGACTAAAATTTTGATTTCATTTTTTCGGCCTATCTCATCCCGTTTTGGCTAAAAATAATGCCGGGAATAGGTTTTATAATTTTTTGAATATTTTTACTATTTTTTTCAGAATTTTCTTTCCCGGGTCGAGTATGAACGGAATTCAGGACTAAAATTTTGATTTCAGTTTTTCGGCCTATCTCATCCTGTTTTGGATAAAAATATTGCCGGGAAGAGGTTTTATAATTTTTTGAATTTTTTTACTATTTTTTGCTCAATTTTCTTGCCCGGGTCGAGTATGAACGGAATTCGGGACTACAATTTTGATTTCAGTTTTTCGGCCTATCTCATCCCGTTTTGGATAGAAATAATGCCGGGAAGAGGTTTTATAATTTTTTTTAATTTTTTTACTATTTTTTTCGGAATTTTCTTTCCCGGGTCGAGTATAAACGGAATTTGGGACTAAAATTTTGAATTCATTTTTTCGGCCTATCTCATCCCGTTTTGGCTAAAAATAATGCCGGGAAAAGGTTTTATAAATTTTTGAATTTTTTCACTATTTTTTTCTGAATTATCTTGCCCGGGTCGAGTATGAACGGAATTCGGGAATAAAATTTTGATTTCAGTTTTTCGGCCTCTCCCATCCCGTTTTGGATATAAATAATTCCGGGAAGAGGTTTTATAATTTTTTGAATTTTTTTACTATTTTTTTCAGAATTTTCTTTCCCGGGTAGAATATGAACGGAAATCGGGACTAAAATTTTGATTTCAGTTTTTTGGCCTACCTCATCCCGTTTTGGATAAAAATATTGCCGGGAAGAGGTTTTATAATTTTTTGAATTTTTTTACTATTTTTTTCGGAATTTTCTTTCCCGGGTCGAGTATGAACGGAATTTGGGACTAAAATTTTGTTTTCACTTTTTCGGCCTATCTCATCCCGTTTAGGCTAAAAACAATGACGGTTTCATGTTTTATAATTTTTTGATTTTTTTTACTATATTTTTCGGAATATTATTTCCTGGGTAGAGTATGAACGGAATTCGGGACTAAAACTTTTTTTTCACTTTTTCGGCCTATCTCATCCCCCGTTTTGTCTAAAAATAATGCCGGGAAGAGGTTTTATAAATTTTTGAATTTTTTCACTATTTTTTTCTGAATTTTCTTGCCCGGGTCGAGTATGAACGGAATTCGGGACTAAAATTTTGATTTCATTTTTTCGGCCTATCTCATCCCGTTTTGGCTAAAAATAATGCCGGGAATAGGTTTTATAATTTTTTGAATTTTTTTACTATTTTTTTCAGAATTTTCTTTCCCGGGTCGAGTATGAACGGAATTCGGGACTAAAATTTTGATTTCAATTTTTCGGCCTATCTCATCCCGTTTTGGATAAAAATAAAGCCGGGAAGAGGTTTTATAATTTTTTGAATTTTTTTACTATTTTTTGCTCAATTTTCTTGCCCGGGTCGAGTATGAACGGATTTCGGGACTACAATTTTGATTTCAGTTTTTCGGCCTATCTCATCCCGTTTTGGATAAAAATAATGCCGGGAAGAGGTTTTATAATTTTTTTACTATTTTTTTCGGAATTTTCTTTCCCGGGTCGAGTATAAACGGAATTTGGGACTAAAATTTTGTTTTCACTTTTTCGGCCTATCTCATCCCGTTTTGGCTAAAAATAATGCCGGGAGGATGTTTTATAATTTTTTGAATTTTTATACTATTTTTTTTGGAATTTTCTTGCCCGGGTCGAGTATGAACGGAATTCGGGCCTAAAATTTTGATTTCAGTTTTTCGGCCTACCTCATCCCGTTTTGGATAAAAATATTGCCGGGATGAGGTTTTATAATTTTTTTAATTTTTTTACTATTTTTTTCGGAATTTTCTTTCCCGGGTCGAGTATGAACGAAATTTGGGACTAAAATTTTGTTTTCCCTTTTTCGGCCTATCTCATCTCGTTTAGGCTAAAAATAATGACGGTTTCATGTTTTATATGTTTTTGAATTTTTTTACTATTTTTTTCGGATTATTCTTTCTTGGGTAGAGTATGAACGGAATTCGGAACTAAAATTTTGTTTTCACTTTTTCGGCCTATCTCATCCCCCGTTTTGTCTAAAAATAATTCCAGGAAGAGGTTTTATAAATTTTTGAATTTTTTCACAATTTTTTTCTGAATTTTCTTGCCCGGGTCGATTATGAACGGAATTCGGGACTAAAATTTTGATTTCATTTTTTCGGCCTATCTCATCCCGTTTTGGCTAAAAATAATGCCGGG
Source organism: Quercus berberidifolia (assembly GCA_028535905.1). Classification (NCBI taxonomy): domain Eukaryota; kingdom Viridiplantae; phylum Streptophyta; class Magnoliopsida; order Fagales; family Fagaceae; genus Quercus; species Quercus berberidifolia. The sequence continues at coordinate 43,466,177 of JAPQVW010000001.1, forward strand.
AAGAGGTTTTATAAATTTTTGAATTTTTTCACTATTTTTTTCTGAATTTTCTTGCCCGGGTCGAGTATGAACGGAATTCGGGACTAAAATTTCGATTTCAGTTTTTCGGCCTATCTCCTCCCGTTTTGGAGAAAAATAATGCCGGGAAGCGGTTTTATAATTTTTTGAATTTTTTTACTATTTCTTTCGGAATATTCTTTCCCGGGTCGAGTATGAACGGAATTCGGGACTAAAATTTTGATTTCAGTTTTTCGGCCTATCTCATCCCGTTTTGGATAAAAATAATTCCGGGAAGAGGTTTTATAATTTTTTGAATTTTTTTACTATTTTTTTCTGAATTTTCTTTCTCGGGTCGACTATGAACGGAATTTGGGACTAAAATTTTGTTTTCACTTTTTCGGGCTATCTCATCCCGTTTTGGCTAAAAATAATGCCGGGTGGATGTTTTATAATTTTTTAAAATTTTATAATATTTTTTTTGGAATTTTCTTGCCCGGGTCGAGTATGAACGGAATTCGGGACTAAAATTTTGATCTCAGTTTTTCGTCCTATCTCATCCCCGTTTTGGATAAAAATATTGCCAGGAAGAGGTTTTATAATTTTTTGAATTTTTTCACTATTTTTTTCGGAATTTTCTTTCCCGGGTCGAGTATAAACGGAATTTGGGACTAAAATTTTGTTTTCACTTTTTCGGCCTATCTCATCCCGTTTTGGCTAAAAATAATGCCGGGAGGATGTTTTATAATTTTTTGAATTTTTATACTATTGTTTTTGGAATTTTCTTGCCCGGGTCGAGTAAGAACGGAATTCGGGCCCAAAATTTTGATTTCAGTTTTTCGGCCTACCTCATCCCGTTTTGGATAAAAATATTGCCGGAAAGAGGTTTTATAATTTTTTGAATTTTTTTACTATTTTTTTCGGAATTTTCTTTCCCGGGTCGAGTATGAACGGAATTTGGGACTAAAATTTTGTTTTCCCTTTTTCGGCCTATCTCATCTCGTTTAGGCTAAAAATAATGACGGTTTCATGTTTTATAAGTTTTTGAATTTTTTTACTATTTTTTTCGGAATATTCTTTCCTGGGTAGAGTATGAACGGAATTCGGGACTAAAATTTTGTTTTCACATTTTCAGCGTATCTCGTCCCCCGTTTTGTCTAAAAATAATGCCGAGAAGACGTTTTATAGATTTTTGAATTTTTTCACTATTTTTTTCTGAATTTTCTTGCCCTGGTCGAGTATGAACGGAATTCGGGACTAAAATTTTGATTTCATTTTTTCGGCCTATCTCATCCCGTTTTGGCTAAAAATAATGCCGGGAAAAGGTTTTATAAATTTTTGAATTTTTTCACCATTTTTTTCTGAATTATCTTGCCCGGGTCGAGTATGAACGGAATTCGGGAATAAAATTTTGATTTCAGTTTTTCGGCCTACCTCATCCCGTTTTGGAAAAAAATATTGCCGGAAAGAGGTTTTATAATTTTTTGAATTTTTTTCTATTTTTTTTGGAATTTTCTTGCCCGAGTCGAGTATGAACGGAATTCGGGACTAAAATTTTGATTTCATTTTTTCGGCCTATCTCATCCCGTTTTGGCTAAAAATAATGCCGAGAAAAGGTTTTATAAATTTTTGAATTTTTTCACTATTTTTTTCTGAATTATCTTGCCCGGGTCGAGTATGAACGGAATTCGGGAATAAAATTTTGATTTCAGTTCTTCGGCCTCTCTCATCCCGTTTTGGATAAAAATAATTCCGGGAAGAGGTTTTATAATTTTTTGAATTTTTTTACAATTTTTTTCAGAATTTTCTTTCCCGGGTAGAATATGAACGGAAATCGGGACTAAAATTTTGATTTCAGTTTTTGGGCCTACCTCATCCCGTTTTGGATAAAAATATTGCCGGGAAGAGGTTTTATAATTTTTTGAATTTTTTTACTATTTTTTTCGGAATTTTCTTTCCCGGGTCGAGTATGAACGGAATTTGGGACTAAAATTTTGTTTTCACTTTTTCGGCCTATCTTATCCCGTTTAGGCTAAAAACAATGACGGTTTCATGTTTTATAATTTTTTGATTTTTTTTACTATTTTTTTGGAATATTATTTCCTGGGTAGAGTATGAACGGAATTCGGGACTAAAACTTTTTTTTCACTTTTTCGGCCTATCTCATCCCCCGTTTTGTCTAAAAATAATGCCGGGAAGAGGTTTTATAAATTTTTGAATTTTTTCACTATTTTTTTCTGAATTTTCTTGCCCGGGTCGAGTATGAACGGAATTCGGGACTAAAATTTTGATTTCATTTTTTCGGCCTATCTCATCCCGTTTTGGCTAAAAATAATGCCGGGAATAGGTTTTATAATTTTTTGAATATTTTTACTATTTTTTTCAGAATTTTCTTTCCCGGGTCGAGTATGAACGGAATTCAGGACTAAAATTTTGATTTCAGTTTTTCGGCCTATCTCATCCCGTTTTGGATAAAAATATTGCCGGGAAGAGGTATTATAATTTTTTGAATTTTTTTACTATTTTTTGCTCAATTTTCTTGCCCGGGTCGAGTCTGAACGGAATTCGGGACTACAATTTTGATTTCAGTTTTTCGGCCTATCTCATCCCGTTTTGGATAGAAATAATGCCGGGAAGAGGTTTTATAATTTTTTTAATTTTTTTACTATTTTTTTCGGAATTTTCTTTCCCGGGTCGAGTATAAACGGAATTTGGGACTAAAATTTTGAATTCATTTTTTCGGCCTACCTCATCCCGTTTTGGCTAAAAATAATGCCGGGAAAAGGTTTTATAAATTTTTGAATTTTTTCACTATTTTTTTCTGAATTATCTTGCCCGGGTCGAGTATGAACGGAATTCGGGAATAAAATTTTGATTTCAGTTTTTCGGCCTCTCCCATCCCGTTTTGGATATAAATAATTCCGGGAAGAGGTTTTATAATTTTTTGAATTTTTTTACTATTTTTTTCAGAATTTTCTTTCCCGGGTAGAATATGAACGGAAATCGGGACTAAAATTTTGATTTCAGTTTTTTGGCCTACCTCATCCCGTTTTGGATAAAAATATTGCCGGGAAGAGGTTTTATAATTTTTTGAATTTTTTTACTATTTTTTTCGGAATTTTCTTTCCCGGGTCGAGTATGAACGGAATTTGGGACTAAAATTTTGTTTTCACTTTTTCGGCCTATCTCATCCCGTTTAGGCTAAAAACAATGACGGTTTCATGTTTTATAATTTTTTGATTTTTTTTACTATATTTTTCGGAATATTATTTCCTGGGTAGAGTATGAACGGAATTCGGGACTAAAACTTTTTTTTCACTTTTTCGGCCTATCTCATCCCCCGTTTTGTCTAAAAATAATGCCGGGAAGAGGTTTTATAAATTTTTGAATTTTTTCACTATTTTTTTCTGAATTTTCTTGCCCGGGTCGAGTATGAACGGAATTCGGGACTAAAATTTTGATTTCATTTTTTCGGCCTATCTCATCCCGTTTTGGCTAAAAATAATGCCGGGAATAGGTTTTATAATTTTTTGAATATTTTTCCTATTTTTTTCAGAATTTTCTTTCCCGGGTCGAGTATGAACGGAATTCGGGACTAAAATTTTGATTTCAGTTTTTCGGCCTATCTCATCTCGTTTTGGATAAAAATAATGCCGGGAAGAGGTTTTATAATTTTTTGAATTTTTTTACTATTTTTTGCTCAATTTCTTGCCCGGGTCGAGTATGAACGGAATTCGGGACTACAATTTTGATTTCAGTTTTTTGGCCTATCTCATCCCGTTTTGGATAGAAATAATGCCGGGAAGAGGTTTTATAATTTTTTGAATTTTTTTACTATTTTTTTCGGAATTTTCTTTCCCGGGTCGAGTATAAACGGAATTTGGGACTAAAATTTTGAATTCATTTTTTCGGCCTATCTCATCCCGTTTTGGCTAAAAATAATGCCGGGAAAAGGTTTTATAAATTTTTGAATTTTTTCACTATTTTTTTCTGAATTATCTTGCCCGGGTCGAGTATGAACGGAATTCGGGAATAAAATTTTGATTTCAATTTTTCGGCCTACCTCATCCTGTTTTGGATAAAAATATTGCCGGAAAGAGGTTTTATAATTTTTTGAATTTTTTTCTATTTTTCTAGGAATTTTCTTTCCCGGGTCGAGTATGAACGGAATTTGGGACTAAAATTTTGTTTTCACTTTTTTGGCCTATCTCATCCCGTTTAGGCTAAAAATAATGACGGTTTCATGTTTTATAAGTTTTTGAATTTTTTTACTATTTTTTTCGGATTATTCTTTCCTGGGTAGAGTATGAACGAAATTCGGAACTAAAATTTTGTTTTCACTTTTTCGGCCTATCTCATCCCCCGTTTTGTCTAAAAATAATTCCAGGAAGAGGTTTTATAAATTTTTGAATTTTTTCACAATTTTTTTCTGAATTTTCTTGCCCGGGTCGAGTATGAACGGAATTCGGGACTAAAATTTTGATTTCATTTTTTCGGCCTATCTCATCCAGTTTTGGTTAAAAAAAATGCCGGGAAGAGGTTTTATAAGTTTTTGAATTTTTTTCACTATTTTTTTCTGAATTTTCTTTCCTGGGTCGAGTATGAACGGAATTCGGGACTAAAATTTCAATTTCAGTTTTTCGGCCTATCTCCTCCCGTTTTGGATAAAAATAATGCCGGGAAGAGGTTTTATAATTTTTTGAATTTTTTTACTATGTCTTTCGGAATATTCTTTTCCGGGTCGAGTATGAACGGAATTCGGGACTAAAATTTTGATTTCAGTTTTTCGGCCTATCTCATCCCGTTTTTGATAAAAATAATTCCGGGAAGAGGTTTTATAATTTTTTGAATTTTTTTACTATTTTTTTCAGAATTTTCTTTCCCGGGTAGAATATGAACGGAAATCGGGACTAAAATTTTGATTTCAGTTTTTCGGCCTACCTCATCCCGTTTCGGATAAAAATATTGCCGGGAAGAGGTTTTATAATTTTTTGAATTTTTTTACTATTTTTTTCGGAATTTTCTTTCCCGGGTCGAGTATGAACGGAATTTGGGACTAAAATTTTTTTTCCCTTTTTCGGCCTATCTCATCTCGTTTAGGCTAAAAATAATGACGGTTTCATGTTTTATAAGTTTTTGAATTTTTTTACTATTTTTTTCGGAATATTCTTTCCTGGGTAGAGTATGAACGGAATTCGGGACTAAAATTTTGTTTTCACATTTTCAGCCTATCTCGTCCCCCGTTTTGTCTAAAAATAATGCCGAGAAGACGTTTTATAGATTTTTGAATTTTTTCACTGTTTTTTTCTGAATTTTCTTGCCCTGGTCGAGTATGAACGGAATTCGGGACTAAAATTTTGAATTCATTTTTTCGGCCTATCTCATCCCGTTTTGGCTAAAAATAATGCCGGGAAAAGGTTTTATAAATTTTTGAATTTTTTCACTATTTTTTTCTGAATTATCTTGCCCGGGTCGAGTATGAACGGAATTCGGGAATAAAATTTTGATTTCAGTTTTTCGGCCTACCTCATCCCGTTTTGGATAAAAATATTGCCGGGAAGAGGTTTTATAATTTTTTGAATTTTTTTCTATTTTTTTCCGAATTTTCTTTCCCGGGTCGAGTATGAACGGAATTTGGGACTAAAATTTTGTTTTCACTTTTTCGGCCTATCTCATCCCGTTTAGGCTAAAAATAATGACGGTTTCATGTTTTATAAGTTTTTGAATTTTTTTACTATTTTTTCCGGATTATTCTTTACTGGGTAGAGTATGAACGGAATTCGGAACTAAAATTTTGTTTTCACTTTTTCGGCCTATCTCATCCCCCGTTTTGTCTAAAAATAATTCCAGGAAGAGGTTTTATAAATTTTTGAATTTTTTCACAATTTTTTTCTGAATTTTCTTGCCCGGGTCGAGTATGAACGGAATTCGGGTCTAAAATTTTGATTTCATTTTTTCGGCCTATCTCATCCCGTTTTGGCTAAAAATAATGCCGGGAATAGGTTTTATAATTTTTTGAATATTTTTCCTATTTTTTTCAGAATTTTCTTTCCCGGGTCGAGTATGAACGGAATTCGGGACTAAAATTTTGATTTCAGTTTTTCGGCCTATCTCATCCCGTTTAGGATAAAAATAATGCCGGGAATAGGTTTTATAATTTTTTGAATTTTTTTACTATTTTTTGCTCAATTTTCTTGCCCGGGTCGAGTATGAACGGAATTCGGGACTACAATTTTGATTTCAGTTTTTCGGCCTATCTCATCCCGAGGTTTTATAATTTTTTGAATTTTTTCACTATTTTTTTCTGGATTATCTTGCCCGGGTCGAGTATGAACGGAATTCGGGAATAAAATTTAGATTTCAGTTTTTCGGCCTACCTCATCCCGTTTTGGATAAAAATATTGCCGGAAAGAGGTTTTATAATTTTTTGAATTTTTTTCTATTTTTTTCGGAATTTTCTTTCCCGGGTCGAGCATGAACGGAATTTGGGACTAAAATTTTGTTTTCACTTTTTTGGCCTATCTCATCCCGTTTAGGCTAAAAATAATGACGGTTTCATGTTTTATAAGTTTTTGAATTTTTTTACTATTTTTTTCGGATTATTCTTCCCTGGGTAGAGTATGAACGAAATTCGGAACTAAAATTTTGTTTTCACTTTTTCGGCCTATCTCATCCCCCGTTTTGTCTAAAAATAATTCCAGGAAGAGGTTTTATAAATTTTTGAATTTTTTCACAATTTTTTTCTGAATTTTCTTGCCCGGGTCGAGTATGAACGGAATTCGGGACTAAAATTTTGATTTCATTTTTTCGGCCTATCTCATCCAGCTTTGGTTAAAAATAATGCCGGGAAGAGGTTTTATAAGTTTTTGAATTTTTTCACTATTTTTTTCTGAATTTTCTTTCCCGGGTCGAGTATGAACGGAATTCGGGACTAAAATTTCAATTTCAGTTTTTCGGCCTATCTCCTCCCGTTTTGGATAAAAATAATGCCGGGAAGTGGTTTTATAATTTTTTGAATTTTTTTACTATGTCTTTCGAAATATTCTTTTCCGGGTCGAGTATGAACGGAATTCGGGACTAAAATTTTGATTTAAGTTTTTCGGCCTATCTCATCCCGTTTTGGATAAAAATAATTCCGGGAAGAGGTTTTATAATTTTTTGAATTTTTTTACTATTTTTTTCAGAATTTTCTTTCCCGGGTAGAATATGAACAGAAATCGGGATTAAAATTTTGATTTCAGTTTTTCGGCCTACCTCATCCCGTTTCGGATAAAAATATTGCCGGGAAGAGGTTTTATAATTTTTTGAATTTTTTTACTATTTTTTTCGGAATTTTCTTTCCCGGATCGAGTATGAACGGAATTTGGGACTAAAATTTTTTTTTCCCTTTTTCGGCCTATCTCATCTCGTTTAGGCTAAAAATAATGACGGTTTCATGTTTTATAAGTTTTTGAATTTTTTTACTATTTTTTTCGGAATATTCTTTCCTGGGTAGAGTATGAACGGAATTCGGGACTAAAATTTTGTTTTCACATTTTCAGCCTATCTCGTCCCCCGTTTTGTCTAAAAATAATGCCGAGAAGACGTTTTATAGATTTTTGAATTTTTTCACTATTTATTTCTAAATTTTCTTGCCCTGGTCGAGTATGAACGGAATTCGGGACTAAAATTTTGAATTCATTTTTTCGGCCTATCTCATCCCGTTTTGGCTAAAAATAATGCCGGGAAAAGGTTTTATAAATTTTTGAATTTTTTCACTATTTTTTTCTGAATTATCTTGCCCGGGTCGAGTATGAACGGAATTCGGGAATAAAATTTTGATTTCAGTTTTTCGGCCTACCTCATCCCGTTTTCGATAAAAATATTACCGGGAAGAGGTTTTATAATTTTTTGAATTTTTTTCTATTTTTTTCGGAATTTTCTTTCCCGGGTCGAGTATGAACGGAATTTGGGACTAAAATTTTTTTTTCACTTTTTCGGCCTATCTCATCCCGTTTAGGCTAAAAATAATGACGGTTTCATGTTTTATAAGTGTTTGAATTTTTTTACTATTTTTTCCGGATTATTCTTTACTGGGTAGAGTATGAACGGAATTCGGAACTAAAATTTTGTTTTCACTTTTTCGGCCTATCTCATCCCCCGTTTTGTCTAAAAATAATTCCAGGAAGAGGTTTTTTAAATTTTTGAATTTTTTCACAATTTTTTTCTGAATTTTCTTGCCCGGGTCGAGTATGAACGGAATTCGGGACTAAAATTTTGATTTCATTTTTTTGGCCTATCTCATCCCTTTTTGGCTAAAAATAATGCCGGGAAGAGGTTTTATAAGTTTTTGAATTTTTTCACTATTTTTTTCTGAATTTTCTTTCCCGGGTCGAGTATGAACGGAATTCGGGACTAAAATTTCGATTTCAGTTTTTCGGCCTATCTCCTCCCGTTTTGGATAAAAATAATGCCGGGAAGAGGTTTTATAATTTTTTGAATTTTTTTACTATGTCTTTCAGAATATTCTTTTCCGGGTCGAGTATGAACGGAATTCAGGACTAAAATTTTGATTTCAGTTTTTCGGCCTATCTCATCCCCGTTTTGGATAAAAATAATTCCGGGAAGAGGTTTTATAATTTTTTGAATTTTTTTACTATTTTTTTCAGAATTTTCTTTCCCGGGTAGAATATGAACGGAAATCGGGACTAAAATTTTGATTTCAGTTTTTCGGCCTACCTCATCCCGTTTCGGATAAAAATATTGCCGGGAAGAGGTTTTATAATTTTTTGAATTTTTTTACTATTTTTTTCGGAATTTTCTTTCCCGGGTCGAGTATGAACGGAATTTGGGACTAAAATTTTGTTTTCACTTTTTCGGCCTATCTCATCCGTTTAGGCTAAAAATAATGACGGTTTCATGTTTTATAATTTTTTGATTTTTTTTACAATTTTTTTCGGAATATTATTTCCTGGGTAGAGTATGAACGGAATTCGGGTCTAAAACTTTTTTTTCACTTTTTCGGCCTATCTCATCCCCCGTTTTGTCTAAAAATAATTCCGGGAAGAGGTTTTATAAATTTTTGAATTTTTTCACTATTTTTTTCTGAATTTTCTTGCCCGGGTCGAGTATGAACGGAATTCGGGACTAAAATTTTGATTTCATTTTTTCTGCCTATCTCACCCCGTTTTGGCTAAAAATAATGCCGGGAATAGGTTTTATAATTTTTTGAATTTTTTTACTATTTTTTTCAGAATTTTCTTTCCCGGGTCGAGTATGAACGGAATTCGGAACTAAAATTTTGATTTCAGTTTTTCGGCCTATCTCATCCCGTTTTGGATAAAAATAATGCCGGGAAGAGGTTTTATAATTTTTTGAATTTTTTTACTATTTTTTGCTCAATTTTCTTGCCCGGGTCGAGTATGAACGGAATTCAGGACTACAATTTTGATTTCAGTTTTTCGGCCTATCTCATCCCTTTTTGGATAAAAATAATGCCGGGAAGAGGTTTTATAATTTTTTGAATTTTTTTACTATTTTTTTCGGAATTTTCTTTCCCGGGTCGAGTATAAACGGAATTTGGGTCTAAAATTTTGTTTTCACTTTTTCGGCCTACCTCATCCCGTTTTGGCCAAAAATAATGCCGGGAGGATGTTTTATAATTTTTTGAATTTTTATACTATTTTTTTTGGAATTTTCTTGCTCGGGTTGAGTATGAATGGAATTCGGGCCTAAAATTTTGATTTCAGTTTTTCGGCCTACCTCATCCCGTTTTGGATAAAAATATTGCGGGGAAGAGGTTTTATAATTTTTTGAATTTTTTTACTATTTTTTTCGGAATTTTCTTTCCTGGGTCGAGTATGAACGGAATTTGGGACTAAAATTTTGTTTTCCCTTTTTCAGCCTATCTCATCTCGTTTAGGCTAAAAATAATGACGGTTTCATGTTTTATAAGTTTTTGAATTTTTTTACTATTTTTTTCGGAATATTCTTTCCTGGGTAGAGTATGAACGGAATACGGACTAAAATTTTGTTTTCACATTTTCAGCCTATCTCGTCCCCCGTTTTGTCTAAAAATAATGCCGGGAAGACGTTTTATAAATTTTTGAATTTTTTCACTATTTTTTTCTGTATTTTCTTGCCCTGGTCGAGTATGAACGGAATTCGGGACTAAAATTTTGATTTCATTTTTTTGGCCTATCTCATCCCGTTTTGGCTAAAGATAATGCCGGGAAAAGGTTTTATAAATTTTTGAATTTTTTCACTATTTTTTTCTGAATTTTCTTGCCCGGGTCGAGTATGAACGGAATTCGGGAATAAAATTTTGATTTCAGTTTTTCGGCCTACCTCATCCCGTTTTGGATAAAAATATTGCCGGAAAGAGTTTTATGATTTTTTGAATTTTTTTCTATTTTTTTCGTAATTTTCTTTCCCGGGTCGAGTATGAACGGAATTTGGGACTAAAATTTTGTTTTCACTTTTTCGGCCTATCTCATCCCGTTTAGGCTAAAAATAATGACGGTTTCATGTTTTATAAGTTTTTGAATTTTTTTACTATTTTTTCCAGATTATTCTTTACTGGGTAGAGTATGAACGGAATTCGGAACTAAAATTTTGTTTTCACTTTTTCGGCCTATCTCATCCCCCGTTTTGTCTAAAAATAATTCCAGGAAGAGGTTTTTTAAATTTTTGAATTTTTTCACAATTTTTTTCTGAATTTTCTTGCCCGGGTCGAGTATGAACGGAATTCGGGACTAAAATTTTGATTTCATTTTTTCGGCCTATCTCATCCCTTTTTGGCTAAAAATAATGCCGGGAAGAGGTTTTATAAGTTTTTGAATTTTTTCACTATTTTTTTCAGAATTTTCTTTCCCGGGTAGAATATGAACGGAAATCGGGACTAAAATTTTGATTTCAGTTTTTCGGCCTACCTCATCCCATTTCGGATAAAAATATTGCCGGGAAGAGGTTTTATAATTTTTTGAATTTTTTTACTATTTTTTTCGGAATTTTCTTTCCCGGGTCGAGTATGAACGGAATTTGGGACTAAAATTTTGTTTTCACTTTTTCGGCCTATCTCATCCGTTTAGGCTAAAAATAATGACGGTTTCATGTTTTATAATTTTTTGATTTTTTTTACAATTTTTTTCGGAATATTATTTCCTGGGTAGAGTATGAACGGAATTCGGGTCTAAAACTTTTTTTTCACTTTTTCGGCCTATCTCATCCCCCGTTTTGTCTAAAAATAATTCCGGGAAGAGGTTTTATAAATTTTTGAATTTTTTCACTATTTTTTTCTGAATTTTCTTGCCCGGGTCGAGTATGAACGGAATTCGGGACTAAAATTTTGATTCCATTTTTTCTGCCTATCTCATCCCGTTTTGGCTAAAAATAATGCCGGGAATAGGTTTTATAATTTTTTGAATTTTTTTACTATTTTTTTCAGAATTGTCTTTCCCGGGTCGAGTATGAACGGAATTCGGAACTAAAATTTTGATTTCAGTTTTTCGGCCTATCTCATCCTGTTTTGGATAAAAATAATGCCGGGAAGAGGTTTTATAATTTTTTGAATTTTTTTACTATTTTTTGCTCAATTTTCTTGCCCGGGTCGAGTATGAACGGAATTCGGGACTACAATTTTGATTTCAGTTTTTCGGCCTATCTCATCCCGTTTTGGATAAAAATAATGCCGGGAAGAGGTTTTATAATTTTTTGAATTTTTTTACTATTTTTTTCGGAATTTTCTTTCCCGGGTCGAGTATAAACGGAATTTGGGTCTAAAATTTTGTTTTCACTTTTTCGGCCTTTCTCATCCCGTTTTGGCCAAAAATAATGCCGGGAGGATGTTTTATAATTTTTTGAATTTTTATACTATTTTTTTTGGAATCTTCTTGCTCGGGTCGAGTATGAATGGAATTCGGGCCTAAAATTTTGATTTCAGTTTTTCGGCCTACCTCGTCCCGTTTTGGATAAAAATATTGCCGGGAAGAGGTTTTATAATTTTTTGAATTTTTTTACTATTTTTTTCGGAATTTTCTTTCCTGGGTCGAGTATGAACGGAAATTGGGACTAAAATTTTGTTTTCCCTTTTTCAGCCTATCTCATCTCGTTTAGGCTAAAAATAATGACGGTTTCATGTTTTATAAGTTTTTGAATTTTTTTACTATTTTTTTCGGAATATTCTTTCCTGGGTAGAGTATGAACGGAATACGGACTAAAATTTTGTTTTCACATTTTCAGCCTATCTCGTCCCCCGTTTTGTCTAAAAATAATGCCGGGAAGACGTTTTATAAATTTTTGAATTTTTTCACTATTTTTTTCTGTATTTTCTTGCCCTGGTCGAGTATGAACGGAATTCGGGACTAAAATTTTGATTTCATTTTTTTGGCCTATGTCATCCCGTTTTGGCTAAAGATAATGCCGGGAAAAGGTTTTATAAATTTTTGAATTTTTTCACTATTTTTTTCTGAATTTTCTTGCCCGGGTCGAGTATGAACGGAATTCGGGAATAAAATTTTGATTTCAGTTTTTCGGCCTACCTCATCCCGTTTTGGATAAAAATATTGCCGGAAAGAGTTTTATGATTTTTTGAATTTTTTTCTATTTTTTTCGTAATTTTCTTTCCCGGGTCGAGTATGAACGGAATTTGGGACTAAAATTTTGTTTTCACTTTTTCGGCCTATCTCATCCCGTTTAGGCTAAAAATAATGACGGTTTCATGTTTTATAAGTTTTTGAATTTTTTTACTATTTTTTTCGGATTATTCTTTCCTGGGTAGAGTATGAACGGAATTCGGAACTAAAATTTTGTTTTCACTTTTTCGGCCTATCTCATCCCCCGTTTTGTCTAAAAATAATTCCAGGAAGAGGTTTTTTAAATTTTTGAATTTTTTCACAGTTTTTTTCTGAATTTTCTTGCCCGGGTCGAGTATGAACGGAATTCGGGACTAAAATTTTGATTTCATTTTTTCGGCCTATCTCATCCCGTTTTGGCTAAAAATAATGCCGGGAAGAGGTTTTATAAATTTTTGAATTTTTTCACTATTTTTTTCTGAATTTTCTTGCCCGGGTCGAGTATGAACGGAATTCGGGACTAAAATTTCGATTTCAGTTTTTCGGCCTATTTCCTCCCGTTTTCGATAAAAATAATGCCGGGAAGCGGTTTTATAATTTTTTGAATTTTTTTACTATTCCTTTCGGAATATTCTTTTCTGGGTCGAGTATGAACGGAATTCGGGACTAAAATTTTGATTTCAGTTTTTCGGCCTATCTCATCCCGTTTTGGATAAAAATAATTCCGGGAAGAGGTTTTATAATTTTTTGAATTTTTTTACTATTTTTTTCAGAATTTTCTTGACCGGGTAGAATATGAACGGAAATCGGGACTAAAATTTTGATTTCAGTTTTTCGGCCTACCTCATCCCGTTTCGGATAAAAATATTGCCGGGAAGAGGTTTTATACTTTTTTGAATTTTTTTACTATTTTTTTCGGAATTTTCTTTCCCGGGTCGAGTATGAACGGAATTTGGGACTAAAATTTTGTTTTCACTTTTTCGGCCTATCTCATCCCGTTTAGGCTAAAAATAATGACGGTTTCATGTTTTATAATTTTTTGATTTTTTTTACAATTTTTTTCGGAATATTATTTCCTGGGTAGAGTATGAACGGAATTCGGGTCTAAAACTTTTTTTTCACTTTTTCGGCCTATCTCATCCCCCGTTTCGTCTAAAAATAATTCCAGGAAGAGGTTTTTTAAATTTTTGAATTTTTTCACAGTTTTTTTCTGAATTTTCTTGCCCGGGTCGAGTATGAACGGAATTCGGGACTAAAATTTTGATTTCATTTTTTCGGCCTATCTCATCCCGTTTTGGCTAAAAATAATGCCGGGAAGAGGTTTTATAAATTTTTGAATTTTTTCACTATTTTTTTCTGAATTTTCTTGCCCGGGTCGAGTATGAACGGAATTCGGGACTAAAATTTCGATTTCAGTTTTTCGGCCTATTTCCTCCCGTTTTCGATAAAAATAATGCCGGGAAGCGGTTTTATAATTTTTTGAATTTTTTTACTATTCCTTTCGGAATATTCTTTTCCGGGTCGAGTATGAACGGAATTCGGGACTAAAATTTTGATTTCAGTTTTTCGGCCTATCTCATCCCGTTTTGGATAAAAATAATTCCGGGAAGAGGTTTTATAATTTTTTGAATTTTTTTACTATTTTTTTCAGAATTTTCTTGACCGGGTAGAATATGAACGGAAATCGGGACTAAAATTTTGATTTCAGTTTTTCGGCCTACATCATCCCGTTTCGGATAAAAATATTGCCGGGAAGAGGTTTTATAATTTTTTGAATTTTTTTACTATTTTTTTCGGAATTTTCTTTCCCGGGTCGAGTATGAACGGAATTTGAGACTAAAATTTTGTTTTCACTTTTTCGGCCTATCTCATCCCATTTAGGCTAAAAATAATGACGGTTTCATGTTTTATAATTTTTTGATTTTTTTTTCAATTTTTTTCGGAATATTATTTCCTGGGTAGAGTATGAACGGAATTCGGGTCTAAAACTTTTTTTTCACTTTTTCGGCCTATCTCATCCCCCGTTTTATCTAAAAATATTGCCGGGAAGAGGTTTTATAATTTTTTGAATTTTTTTACTATTTTTTGCTCAATTTTCTTGCCCGGGTCGAGTATGAACGGAATTCGGGACTACAATTTTGATTTCAGTTTTTCGGCCTATCTCATCCCGTTTTGGATAAAAATAATGCCGGGAAGAGGTTTTATAATTTTTTTAATTTTTTTACTATTCTTTTCGGAATTTTCTTTCCCGGGTCGAGTATAAACGGAATTTGGGTCTAAAATTTTGTTTTCACTTTTTCGGCCTATCTCATCCCGTTTTGGCCAAAAATAATGCCAGGAGGATGTTTTATAATTTTTTGAATTTTTATACTATTTTTTTTGGAATTTTCTTGCTCGGGTCGAGTATGAATGGAATTCGGGCCTAAAATTTTGATTTCAGTTTTTCGGCCTACCTCGTCCCGTTTTGGATAAAAATATTGCCGGGAAGAGGTTTTATAATTTTTTGAATTTTTTTACTATTTTTTTCGGAATTTTCTTTCCTGGGTCGAGTATGAACGGAATTTGGGACTAAAATTTTGTTTTCCCTTTTTCAGCCTATCTCAGCTCGTTTAGGCTAAAAATAATGACGGTTTCATGTTTTATAAGTTTTTGAATTTTTTTACTATTTTTTTCGGAATATTCTTTCCTGGGTAGAGTATGAACGGAATAAGGACTAAAATTTTGTTTTCACATTTTCAGCCTATCTCGTCCCCCGTTTTGTCTAAAAATAATGCCGGGAAGACGTTTTATAAATTTTTGAATTTTTTCACTATTTTTTTCTGTATTTTCTTGCCCTGGTCGAGTATGAACGGAATTCGGGACTAAAATTTTGATTTCATTTTTTTGGCCTATCTCATCCCGTTTTGGCTAAAGATAATGCCGGGAAAAGGTTTTATAAATTTTTGAATTTTTTCACTATTTTTTTCTGAATTTTCTTGCCCGGGTCGAGTATGAACGGAATTCGGGAATAAAATTTTGATTTCAGTTTTTCGGCCTACCTCATCCCGTTTTGGATAAAAATATTGCCGGAAAGAGTTTTATGATTTTTTGAATTTTTTTCTATTTTTTTCGTAATTTTGTTTCCCGGGTCGAGTATGAACGGAATTTGGGACTAAAATTTTGTTTTCACTTTTTCGGCCTATCTCATCCCGTTTAGGCTAAAAATAATGACGGTTTCATGTTTTATAAGTTTTTGAATTTTTTTACTATTTTTTTCGGATTATTCTTTCCTGGGTAGAGTATGAACGGAATTCGGAACTAAAATTTTGTTTTCACTTTTTCGGCCTATCTCATCCCCCGTTTTGTCTAAAAATAATTCTAGGAAGAGGTTTTTTAAATTTTTGAATTTTTTCACAGTTTTTTTCTGAATTTTCTTGCCCGGGTCGAGTATGAACGGAATTCGGGACTAAAATTTTGATTTCATTTTTTCGGCCTATCTCATCCCCGTTTTGGATAAAAATATTGCCAGGAAGAGGTTTTATAATTTTTTTACTATTTTTTTCGAAATTTTCGTTCCCGGGTCGGGTATAAACGGAATTTGGGACTAAAATTTTGTTTTCACTTTTTCGGCCTATCTCATCCCGTTTTGGCTAAAAATAATGCCGGGAGGATGTTTTATAATTTTTTGAATTTTTATACTATTTTTTTTTGGAATTTTCTTGCCCAGGTCGAGTATGAACGGAATTCGGGCCTAAAATTTTGATTTCAGTTTTTCGGCCTACCTCATCCTTTTGGATAAAAATATTGCCGGGAAGTGGTTTTATAATTTTTTGAATTTTTTTACTATTTTTTTCGGAATTCTCATTCCCGGGTCGAGTATGAACGGAATTTGGGACTAAAATTGGTTTTTCCCTTTTTCGTCCTATCTCATCTCGTTTAGGCTAAAAATATTGACGGTTTCATGTTTTATAAGTTTTTGAATTTTTTTACTATTTTTTTCGGAATATTATTTCCTGGGTAGAGTATGAACGGAATTCGGGACTAAAATTTTGTTTTCACATTTTCTGCCTATCTCGTCCCCCGTTTTGTCTAAAAATAATGCCGGGAAGACGTTTTATAAATTTTTGAATTTTTTCACTATTTTTTTCTGAATTTTCTTGCCCTGGTCGAGTATGAACGGAATTCGGGACTAAAATTTTGATTTCATTTTTTCGGCCTATCTCATCCCGTTTTGGCTAAAAATAATGCCGGAAAAAGGTTTTATAAATTTTTGAATTTTTTCACTATTTTTTTCTGAATTTTCTTGCCCGGGTCGAGTATGAACGGAATTCGGGAATAAAATTTTGATTTCAGTTTTTCGGCCTACCTCATCCCGTTTTGGATAAAAATATTGCCGGAAAGAGGTTTTATAATTTTTTGAATTTTTTTTCTATTTTTTTCGCAATTTTCTTTCCCGGGTCGAGTATGAACGGAATTTGGGACTAAAATTTTGTTTTAACTTTTTTGGCCTATCTCATCCCGTTTAGGCTGAAAATAATGACGGTTTCATGTTTTATAAGTTTTTAAATTTTTTTACTATTTTTTTCGGAATATTCTTTCCCGGGTCGAGTATGAATGGAATTCGGGACTAAAATTTTGATTTCAGTTTTTCGGCCTATCTCATCCCATTTTGGATAAAAATAATTCTGGGAAGAGGTTTTATAATTTTTTGAATTTTTTTCCTATTTTTTTCGGAATTTTCTTGCCCGGGTCGAGTATGAACGGAATTCGGGACTACAATTTTGATTTCAGTTTTTCGGCCTATCTCATCCCGTTTTGGATAAAAATAATGCCGTGAAGTGGTTTTATAATTTTTTTACTATTTTTTTCGGAATTTTCTTTCCCGGGTCGAGTATAAACGGAATTTGGGACTAAAATTTTGTTTTTACTTTTTCGGCCTATCTCATCCCGTTTAGGCTAAAAATAATGACGGTTTCATGTTTTATAATTTTTTGATTTTTTTTACTATTTTTTTCGGAATATTATTTCCTGGGTAGAGTATGAACGGAATTCGGGACTAAAACTTTTTTTTCACTTTTTCGGCCTATCTCATCCCCCGTTTTGTCTAAAAATAATGCCGGGAAGAGGTTTTATAAATTTTTGAATTTTTTCACTATTTTTTTCTGAATTTTCTTGCCCGCGTCGAGTATGAACGGAATTCGGGACTAAAATTTTGATTTCATTTTTTTGGCCTATCTCATCCCGTTTTGGCTAAAGATAATGCCGGGAAAAGGTTTTATAAATTTTTGAATTTTTTCACTATTTTTTTCTGAATTTTCTTGCCCGGGTCGAGTATGAACGGAATTCGGGAATAAAATTTTGATTTCAGTTTTTCGGCCTACCTCATCCCGTTTTGGATAAAAATATTGCCGGAAAGAGTTTTATGATTTTTTGAATTTTTTTCTATTTTTTTCGTAATTTTCTTTCCCGGGTCGAGTATGAACGGAATTTGGGACTAAAATTTTGTTTTCACTTTTTCGGCCTATCTAATCCCGTTTAGGCTAAAAATAATGACGGTTTCATGTTTTATAAGTTTTTGAATTTTTTTACTATTTTTTTCGGATTATTCTTTCCTGGGTAGAGTATGAACGGAATTCGGAACTAAAATTTTGTTTTCACTTTTTCGGCCTATCTCATCCCCCGTTTTGTCTAAAAATAATTCCAGGAAGAGGTTTTATAAATTTTTGAATTTTTTCACAGTTTTTTTCTGAATTTTCTTGCCCGGGTCGAGTATGAACGGAATTCGGGACTAAAATTTTGATTTCATTTTTTCGGCCTATCTCATCCCGTTTTGGCTAAAAATAATGCCGGGAAGAGGTTTTATAAATTTTTGAATTTTTTCACTATTTTTTTCTGAATTTTATTGCCCGGGTCGAGTATGAACGGAATTCGGGACTAAAATTTCGATTTCAGTTTTTCGGCCTATTTCCTCCCGTTTTGGATAAAAATAATGCTGGGAAGCGGTTTTATAATTTTTTGAATTTTTTTACTATTCCTTTCGGAATATTCTTTTCCGGGTCGAGTATGAACGGAATTCGGGACTAAAATTTTGATTTCAGTTTTTCGGCCTATCTCATCCCGTTTTGGATAAAAATAATTCCGGGAAGAGGTTTTATAATTTTTTGAATTTTTTTACTATTTTTTTCAGAATTTTCTTGACCGGGTAGAATATGAACGGAAATCGGGACTAAAATTTTGATTTCAGTTTTTCGGCCTACCTCATCCCGTTTCGGATAAAAATATTGCCGGGAAGAGGTTTTATAATTTTTTGAATTTTTTTACTATTTTTTTCGGAATTTTCTTTCCCGGGTCGAGTATGAACGGAATTTTGGACTAAAATTTTGTTTTCACTTTTTCGGCCTATCTCATCCCGTTTAGGCTAAAAATAATGACGGTTTCATGTTTTATAATTTTTTGATTTTTTTTACTATTTTTTTCGGGATATTATTTCCTGGGTAGAGTATGAACGGAATTCGGGACTAAAACTTTTTTTTCACTTTTTCGGCCTATCTAATCCCCCGTTTTGTCTAAAAATAATTCCAGGAAGAGGTTTTATAAATTTTTGAATTTTTTCACAATTTTTTTCTGAATTTTATTGCCCGGGTCGAGTATGAACGGAATTCGGGACTAAAATTTTGATTTCATTTTTTCGGCCTATCTCATCCCGTTTTGGCTAAAAATAATGCCGGGAATAGGTTTTATAATTTTTTGAATTTTTTTACTATTTTTTTCAGAATTTTCTTTCCCGGGTCGAGTATGAACGGAATTCGGGACTAAAATTTTGATTTCAGTTTTTCGGCCTATCTCATCCCGTTTTGGATAAAAATAATGCCGGGAAGAGGTTTTATAATTTTTTAAATTTTTTTACTATTTTTTGCTCAATTTTCTTGCCCGGGTCGAGTTTGAACGGAATTCGGGACTACGATTTTGATTTCAGTTTTTCGGCCTATCTCATCCCATTTTGGATAAAAATAATGTCGGGAAGAGGTTTTATAATTTTTTTAATTTTTTTAATATTTTTTTCAGAATATTCTTTCCCGGGTCGAGTATGAACGGAATTCGGGACTAAAATTTTGATTTCAGTTTTTCGGCCTATCTCATTCCGTTTTGGATAAAAATAATGCCGGGAATCGGTTTTATAATTTTTTGAATTTTTTAACTATTTTTTTCGGAATTTTCTTTCCAGGGTCGGGTATGTTCGGAATTTGGGACTAAAATTTTTTTTTTTCTTTTTCGGCTTACCTCATCCCGGTTTGGCTAAAAATAATGCCGGGAAGAGGTTTTACAATTTTTTGAATTTTTTTACTATTTTTTTCGGAATTTTTTTTCCCGGGTCGACTATGAACTGAATTTGGGACTAAAATTTTGTTTTCACTTTTTCGGCCTATCTCATCCCGTTTTGGCTAAAAATAATGCCGGGTGGATGTTTTATAATTTTTTGAATTTTTATAATATTTTTTTTGGAATTTTCTTGCCCGGGTCGAGTATGAACGGAATTCGGGGCTAAAATTTTGATCTCAGTTTTTCGGCCTATCTCATCCCCGTTTTGGATAAAAATATTGCCAGGAAGAGGTTTTATAATTTTTTTACTATTTTTTTCGAAATTTTCGTTCCCGGGTCGGGTATAAACGGAATTTGGGACTAAAATTTTGTTTTCACTTTTTCGGCCTATCTCATCCCGTTTTGGCTAAAAATAATGCCGGGAGGATGTTTTATAATTTTTTGAATTTTTATACTATTTTTTTTGGAATTTTCTTGCCCAGGTCGAGTATGAACGGAATTCGGGCCTAAAATTTTGATTTCAGTTTTTCGGCCTACCTCATCCTTTTGGATAAAAATATTGCCGGGAAGTGGTTTTATAATTTTTTGAATTTTTTTACTATTTTTTTCGGAATTCTCATTCCCGGGTCGAGTATGAACGGAATTTGGGACTAAAATTTGTTTTTCCCTTTTTCGTCCTATCTCATCTCGTTTAGGCTAAAAATATTGACGGTTTCATGTTTTATAAGTTTTTGAATTTTTTTACTATTTTTTTCGGAATATTTTTTCCTGGGTAGAGTATGAACGGAATGCGGGACTAAAATTTTGTTTTCACATTTTCAGCCTATCTCGTCCCCCGTTTTGTCTAAAAATAATGCCGGGAAGACGTTTTATAAATTTTTGAATTTTTTCACTATTTTTTTCTGAATTTTCTTGCCCTGGTCGAGTATGAACGGAATTCGGGACTAAAATTTTGATTTCATTTTTTCGGCCTATCTCATCCCGTTTTGGCTAAAAATAATGCCGGGAAAAGGTTTTATAAATTTTTGAATTTTTTCACTATTTTTTTCTGAATTTTCTTACCCGGGTCGAGTATGAACGCAATTCGGGAATAAAATTTTGATTTCAGTTTTCCGGCCTACATCATCCCGTTTTGGATAAAAATATTGTCGGAAAGAGGTTTTATAATTTTTTGAATTTTTTTTCTATTTTTTTCGCAATTTTCTTTCCCGGGTCGAGTATGAACGGAATTTGGGACTAAAATTTTGTTTTAACTTTTTTGGCCTATCTCATCCCGTTTAGGCTGAAAATAATGACGGTTTCATGTTTTATAAGTTTTTAAATTTTTTTACTATTTTTTTCGGAATATTCTTTCCCGGGTCGAGTATGATTGGAATTCGGGACTAAAATTTTGATTTCAGTTTTTCGGCCTATCTCATCCCATTTTGGATAAAAATAATTCCGGGAAGAGGTTTTATAATTTTTTGAATTTTTTTCCTATTTTTTTCGGAATTTTCTTGCCCGGGTCGAGTATGAACGGAATTCGGGACTACAATTTTGATTTCTGTTTTTCGGCCTATCTCATCCCGTTTTGGATAAAAATAATGCCGTGAAGTGGTTTTATAATTTTTTTACTATTTTTTTCGGAATTTTCTTTCCTGGGTCGAGTATAAACGGAATTTGGGACTAAAATTTTGTTTTTACTTTTTCGGCCTATCTCATCCCGTTTAGGCTAAAAATAATGACGGTTTCATGTTTTATAATTTTTTGATTGTTTTTACTATTTTTTTCGGAATATTATTTCCTGGGTAGAGTATGAACGGAATTCGGGACTAAAACTTTTTTTTTCACTTTTTCGGCCTATCTCATCCCCCGTTTTGTCTAAAAATAATGCCGGGAAGAGGTTTTATAAATTTTTGAATTTTTTCACTATTTTTTTCTGAATTTTCTTGCCCACGTCGAGTATGAACGGAATTCGGGACTAAAATTTTGATTTCATTTTTTCGGCCTATCTCATCCCGTTTTGGCTAAAAATAATGCCGGGAATAGGTTTTATAATTTTTTGAATTTTTTTACTATTTTTTTCAGAATTTTCTTTCCCGGGTCGAGTATGAACGGAATTCGGGACTAAAATTTTGATTTCAGTTTTTCGGCCTATCTCATCCCGTTTTGGATAAAAATAATGCCGGGAAGAGGTTTTATAATTTTTTGAATTTTTTTACTATTTTTTGCTCAATTTTCTTGCCCGGGTCGAGTATGAACGGAATTCGGGACTACGATTTTGATTTCAGTTTCTCGGCCTATCTCATCCCGTTTTGGATAAAAATAATGCCGGGAAGAGGTTTTATAAATTTTTGAATTTTTTCACTATTTTTTTCTGAATTTTCTTGCCCGCGTCGAGTATGAATGGAATTCGGGACTAATATTTTGATTTCATTTTTTCGGACTATCTCATCCCGTTTTGGCTAAAAATAAGGCCGGGAAGAGGTTTTATAATTTTTTGAATTTTTTTACTATTTTTTTCGGAATTTTCTTTCCCGGGTCGAGTATGAACGGAATTTGGGACTAAAATTTTGTTTTCCCTTTTTCGGCCTATCTCATCTCGTTTAGGCTAAAAATAATGACGGTTTCATGTTTTATAAGTTTTTGAATTTTTTTACTATTTTTTTCGGAATATTCTTTCCTGGGTAGAGTATGAACGGAATTCGGGACTAAAATTTTGTTTTCACATTTTCAGCCTATCTCGTCCCCCGTTTTGTCTAAAAATAATGCCGGGAAGACGTTTTATAAATTTTTGAATTTTTTCACTATTTTTTTCTGAATTTTCTTGCCCTGGTCGAGTATGAACGGAATTCGGGACTAAAATTTTGATTTCATTTTTTCGGCCTATCTCATCCCGTTTTGGCTAAAAATAATGCCGGGAAAAGGTTTTATAAATTTTTGAATTTTTTCACTATTTTTTTCTGAATCTTCTTGCCCGGGTCGAGTATGAACGGAATTCGGGAATAAAATTTTGATTTCAATTTTTCGGCCATCCTCATCCCGTTTTGGATAAAAATATTGCCGGAAAGAGGTTTTATAATGTTTTGAATTTTTTTTCTATTTTTTTCGGAATTTTCTTTCCCGGGTCGAGTATGAACGGAATTTGGGACTAAAATTTTGTTTTCACTTTTTTGGCCCATCTCATCCCGTTTAGGCTAAAAATAATGACGGTTTCATGTTTTATAAGTTTTTAAATTTTTTTCCTATTTTTTTCGGATTATTCTTTCCTGGGAAGAGTATGAACGGAATTCGGAACTAAAATTTTGTTTTCACTTTTTCGGCCTATCTCATCCCCCGTTTTGTCTAAAAATAATTCAAGGAAGCGGTTTTATAAATTTTTGAATTTTTTCACAATTTTTTTCTGAATTTTCTTGCCCGGGTCTAGTATGAACGGAATTCGGGACTAAAATTTTGATTTCATTTTTTCGGCCTATCTCATCCCGTTTTGTCTTAAAATAATGCCGGGAAGAGGTTTTATAAATTTTTGAATTTTTTCACTATTTTTTTCTGAATTTTGTTGCCCAGGTCGAGTATGAATGGAATTCGAGACTAAAATTTTGATTTCAGTTTTTCGGCCTATCTCCTCCCGTTTTGGATAAAAATAATGCCGGGAAGCGGTTTTCTAATTTTTTGAATTTTTTTACTATTTCTTTCAGAATATTCTTTCCCGGGTCGAGTATGAACGGAATTCGGGACTAAAATTTTGATTTCAGATTTTTGGCCTATCTCATCCCGTTTTGGATAAAAATAATTCCGGGAAGAGGTTTTATAATTTTTTGAATTTTTTTACTATTTTTTTTAGAATTTTCTTTCCCGGGTAGAATATGAACGGAAATCGGGACTAAAATTTTGATTTCAGTTTTTCGGCCTACCTCATCCCGTTTTGGATAAAAATATTGCCGGGAAGACGTTTTATAAATTTTTGAATTTTTTTACTATTTTTTTCAGAATTTTCTTTCCCGGGTCGAGTATGAACGGAATGTGGGACTAAAATTTTGTTTTCAAATTTTCGGCCTATCCAATCCCGTTTGGGCTAAAAATAATGACGGTTTCATATTTTATAATTTTTTGATTTTTTTTACTATTTTTTTCGGAATATTATTTCCTGGGTAGAGTATGAACGGAATTCGGGACTAAAACTTTTTTTTTCACTTTTTTGGCCTATCTCATCCCCCGTTTTGTCTAAAAATAATGCCGGGAAGAGGTTTTATAAATTTTTGAATTTTTTCACTATTTTTTTCTGAATTTTCTTGCCCGGGTCGAGTATGAACGGAATTCGGGACTAAAATTTTGATTTCATTTTTTCAGCCTATCTCATCCCGTTTTGGCTAAAAATAATGCCGGGAATAGGTTTTATAATTTTTTGAATTTTTTTACTATTTTTTTCAGAATTTTCTTTCCCGGGTCGAGTATGAACGGAATTCGGGGATTAATTTTGATTTCAGTTTTTCGGCCTATCTCATCCCGTTTTGGATAGAAATAATGCCGGGAAGAGGTTTTATAATTTTTTTAATTTTTTTACTATTTTTTTCGGAATTTTCTTTCCCGGGTCGAGTATAAACGGAATTTGGGACTAAAATTTTGAATTCATTTTTTCGGCCTATCTCATCCCGTTTTGGCTAAAAATAATGCCGGGAAAAGGTTTTATAAATTTTTGAATTTTTTCACTATTTTTTTCTGAATTATCTTGCCCGGGTCGAGTATGAACGGAATTCGGGAATAAAATTTTGATTTCAGTTTTTCGGCCTCTCTCATCCCGTTTTGGATAAAAATAATTCCGGGAAGAGGTTTTATAATTTTTTGAATTTTTTTACTATTTTTTTCAGAATTTTCTTTCCCGGGTAGAATATGAACGGAAATCGGGACTAAAATTTTGATTTCAGTTTTTTGGCCTACCTCATCCCGTTTTGGATAAAAATATTGCCGGGAAGAGGTTTTATAATTTTTTGAATTTTTTTACTATTTTTTTCGGAATTTTCTTTCCCGGGTTGAGTATGAACGGAATTTTGGACTAAAATTTTGTTTTCACTTTTTCGGCCTATCTCATCCCGTTTTGGCTAAAAATAATGCCGAGTGGATGTTTTATATTTTTTTGAATTTTTATAATATTTTTTTTGGAATTTTCTTGCCCGGGTCGAGTATGAACGGAATTCGGGACTAAAATTTTGATCTCAGTTTTTCGGCCTACCTCATCCCGTTTTGGATAAAAATATTGCCGAAAAGAGGTTTTATAATTTTTTGAATTTTTTTTCTATTTTTTTCGGAATTTTCTTTCCCGGGTCGAGTATGAACGGAATTCGGGACTACAATTTTGATTTCAGTTTTTCGGCCTATCTCATCCCGTTTTGGATAGAAATAATGCCGGGAAGAGGTTTTATAATTTTTTTAATTTTTTTACTATTTTTTTCGGAATTTTCTTTCCCGGGTCGAGTATAAACGGAATTTGGGACTAAAATTTTGATTTCATTTTTTCGGCCTATCTCATCCCGTTTTGGCTAAAAATAATGCCGGGAAAAGGTTTTATAAATTTTTGAATTTTTTCACTATTTTTTTCTGAATTATCTTGCCCGGGTCGAGTATGAACGGAATTCGGGAATAAAATTTTGATTTCAGTTTTTCGGCCAACCTCATCCCGTTTTGGATAAAAATATTGCCGGGAAGAGGTTTTATAATTTTTTGAATTTTTTTCTAATTTTTTCGGAATTTTCTTCCCCGGGTCGAGTATGAACGGAATTTGGGACTAAAATTTTGTTTTCACTTTTTCGGCCTATCTCATCCCGTTTAGACTAAAAATAATGACGGTTTCATGTTTTATAAGTTTTTGAATTTTTTTACTATTTTTTCCGGATTATTCTTTACTGGGTAGAGTATGAACGGAATTCGGAACTAAAATTTTGTTTTCACTTTTTCGGCCTATCTCATCCCCCGTTTTGTCTAAAAATAATTCAAGGAAGAGGTTTTATAAATTTTTGAATTTTTTCACAATTTTTTTCTGAATTTTCTTGCCCGGGTCGAGTATGAACGGAATTCGGGACTAAAATTTTGATTTCATTTTTTCGGCCTATCTCTTCCCGTTTTGGCTAAAAATAATGCCGGGAAGAGGTTTTATAAGTTTTTGAATTTTTTCACTATTTTTTTCTGAATTTTCTTTCCCGGGTCGAGTATGAACGGAATTCGGGACTAAAATTTTGATTTCATTTTTTCGGCCTATCTCATCCCGTTTTGGCTAAAAATAATGCCGGGAATAGGTTTTATAATTTTTTGAATATTTTTCAGAATTTTCTTTCCCGGGTCGAGTATGAACGGAATTCGGGACTAAAATTTTGATTTCAGTTTTTCGGCCTATCTCATCCGTTTTGGCTAAAAATAATGCCGGGAAAAGGTTTTATAAATTTTTGAATTTTTTCACTATTTTTTTCTGAATTATCTTGCCCGGGTCGAGTATGAACGGAATTCGGGAATAAAATTTTGATTTCAGTTTTTCGGCCTACCTCATCCCGTTTTGGATAAAAATATTGCCGGAAAGAGGTTTTATAATTTTTTGAATTTTTTTCTATTTTTTTCGGAATTTTCTTTCCCGGGTCGAGTATGAACGGAATTTGGGACTAAAATTTTGTTTTCACTTTTTTGGCCTATCTCATCCCGTTTACGCTAAAAATAATGACGGTTTCATGTTTTATAAGTTTTTGAATTTTTTTACTATTTTTTTCGGATTATTCTTTCCTGGGTAGAGTATGAACGAAATTCGGAACTAAAATTTTGTTTTCACTTTTTCGGCCTATCTCATCCCCCGTTTTGTCTAAAAATAATTCCAGGAAGAGGTTTTATAATTTTTTGAATTTTTTTACTATTTTTTGCTCAATTTTCTTGCCCGGGTCGAGTATGAACGGAATTCGGGACTACAATTTTGATTTCAGTTTTTCGGCCTATCTCATCCCGTTTTGGATAGAAATAATGCCGGGAAGAGGTTTTATAATTTTTTTAATTTTTTAACTATTTTTTTCGGAATTTTCTTTCCCGGGTCGAGTATAAACGGAATTTGGGACTAAAATTTTGAATTCATTTTTTCGGCCTATCTCATCCCGTTTTGGCTAAAAATAATGCCGGGAAAAGGTTTTATAAATTTTTGAATTTTTTCACTATTTTTTTCTGAATTATCTTGCCCGGGTCGAGTATGAACGGAATTCGGGAATAAAATTTTGATTTCAGTTTTTCGGCCTCTCTCATCCCGTTTTGGATAAAAATAATTCTGGGAAGAGGTTTTATAATTTTTTGAATTTTTTTACTATTTTTTTCAGAATTTTCTTTCCCGGGTAGAATATGAACGGAAATCGGGACTAAAATTTTGATTTCAGTTTTTTGGCCTACCTCATCCCGTTTTGGATAAAAATATTGCCGGGAAGAGTTTTATAATTTTTTGAATTTTTTTACTATTTTTTTCGGAATTTTCTTTCCCGGGTCGAGTATGAACGGAATTCGGGACTAAAATTTTGATTTCATTTTTTCGGCCTATCTCATCCCGTTTTGGCTAAAAATAATGCCGGGAATAGGTTTTATAATTTTTTGAATATTTTTCCTATTTTTTTCAGAATTTTCTTTCCCGGGTCGAGTATGAACGGAATTCGGGACTAAAATTTTGATTTCAGTTTTTCGGCCTATCTCATCCCGTTTTGGATAAAAATAATGCCGGGAAGAGGTTTTATAATTTTTTGAATTTTTTTACTATTTTTTGCTCAATTTTCTTGCCCGGGTCTAGTATGAACGGAATTCGGGACTACAATTTTGATTTCAGTTTTTCGGCCTATCTCATCCCGTTTTGGATAGAAATAATGCCGGGAAGAGGTTTTATAATTTTTTGAATTTTTTTACTATTTTTTTCGGAATTTTCTTTCCCGGGTCGAGTATAAACGGAATTTGGGACTAAAATTTTGAATTCATTTTTTCGGCCTATCTCATCCCGTTTTGGCTAAAAATAATGCCGGAAAAAGGTTTTATAAATTTTTGAATTTTTTCACTATTTTTTTCTGAATTATCTTGCCCGGGTCGAGTATGAACGGAATTCGGGAATAAAATTTTGATTTCAGTTTTTTCGCCTACCTCATCCCGTTTTGGATAAAAATATTGCCGGAAAGAGGTTTTATAATTTTTTGAATTTTTTTCTATTTTTTTCGGAATTTTCTTTCCCGGGTCGAGTATGAACGGAATTTGGGACTAAAATTTTGTTTTCACTTTTTTGGCCTATCTCATCCCGTTTAGGCTAAAAATAATGACGGTTTCATGTTTTATAAGTTTTTGAATTTTTTTACTATTTTTTTCGGATTATTCTTTCCTGGGTAGAGTATGAACGAAATTCGGAACTAAAATTTTGTTTTCACTTTTTCGGCCTATCTCATCCCCCGTTTTGTCTAAAAATAATTCCAGGAAGAGGTTTTATAAATTTTTGAATTTTTTCAAAATTTTTTTCTGAATTTTCTTGCCCGGGTCGAGTATGAACGGAATTCGGGACTAAAATTTTGATTTCATTTTTTCGGCCTATCTCATCCAGTTTTGGTTAAAAATAATGCCGGGAAGAGGTTTTATAAGTTTTTGAATTTTTTCACTATTTTTTTCTGAATTTTCTTTCCCGGGTCGAGTATGAACGGAATTCGGGACTAAAATTTTAATTTCAGTTTTTCGGCCTATCTCCTCCCGTTTTGGATAAAAATAATGCCGGGAAGAGATTTTATAATTTTTTGAATTTTTTTACTTTGTCTTTCGGAATATTCTTTTCCGGGTCGAGTATGAACGGAATTCGGGACTAAAATTTTGATTTCAGTTTTTCGGCCTATCTCATCCCGTTTTGGATAAAAATAATTCCGGGAAGAGGTTTTATAATTTTTTGAATTTTTTTACTATTTTTTTCAGAATTTTCTTTCCCGGGTAGAATATAAACGAAAATCGGGACTAAAATTTTGATTTCAGTTTTTCGGCCTACCTCATCCCGTTTCGGATAAAAATATTGCCGGGAAGAGGTTTTATAATTTTTTGAATTTTTTTACTATTTTTTTCGGAATTTTCTTTCCCGGGTCGAGTATGAACGGAATTTGGGACTAAAATTTTTTTTTCCCTTTTTCGGCCTATCTCATCTCGTTTAGGCTAAAAATAATGCCGGTTTCATGTTTTATAAGTTTTTGAATTTTTTTACTATTTTTTTCGGAATATTCTTTCCTGGGTAGAGTATGAACGGAATTCGGGACTAAAATTTTGTTTTCACATTTTCAGCCTATCTCGTCCCCCGTTTTGTCTAAAAATAATGCCGAGAAGACGTTTTATAGATTTTTGAATTTTTTCACTATTTTTTTCTGAATTTTCTTGCCCTGGTCGAGTATGAACGGAATTCGGGACTAAAATTTTGAATTCATTTTTTCGGCCTATCTCATCCCGTTTTGGCTAAAAATAATGCCGGGAAAAGGTTTTATAAATTTTTGAATTTTTTCACTATTTTTTTTTGAATTATCTTGCCCGGGTCGAGTATGAACGGAATTCGGGAATAAAATTTTGATTTCAGTTTTTCGGCCTACCTCATCCCGTTTTGGATAAAAATATTGCCGGGAAGAGGTTTTATAATTTTTTGAATTTTTTTCTATTTTTTTCGGAATTTTCTTTCCCGGGTCGAGTATGAACGGAATTTGGGACTAAGATTTTGTTTTCACTTTTTCGGCCTATCTCATCCCGTTTAGGCTAAAAATAATGACGGTTTCATGTTTTATAAGTTTTTGAATTTTTTTACTATTTTTTTCCGGATTATTCTTTACTGGGTAGAGTATGAACGGAATTCGGAACTAAAATTTTGTTTTCACTTTTTCGGCCTATCTCATCCCCCGTTTTGTCTAAAAATAATTCCAGGAAGAGGTTTTATAAATTTTTGAATTTTTTCACAATTTTTTTCTGAATTTTCTTGCCCGGGTCGAGTATGAACGGAATTCGGGACTAAAATTTTGATTTCATTTTTTCGGCCTATCTCATCCCGTTTTGGCTAAAAATAATGCCGGGAAGAGGTTTTATATGTTTTTGAATTTTTTCACTATTTTTTTCTGAATTTTCTTTCCCGGGTCGAGTATGAACGGAATTCGGGACTAAAATTTTGATTTCATTTTTTCGGCCTATCTCATCCCGTTTTGGCTAAAAATAATGCCGGGAATAGGTTTTATAATTTTTTGAATATTTTTCCTATTTTTTTCAGAATTTTCTTTCCCGGGTCGAGTATGAACGGAATTCGGGACTAAAATTTTGATTTCAGTTTTTCGGCCTATCTCATCCGTTTTGGCTAAAAATAATGCCGGGAAAAGGTTTTATAAATTTTTGAATTTTTTCACTATTTTTTTCTGAATTATCTTGCCCGGGTCGAGTATGAACGGAATTCGGAAATAAAATTTTGATTTCAGTTTTTCGGCCTACCTCATCCCGTTTTGGATAAAAATATTGCCGGAAAGAGGTTTTATAATTTTTTGAATTTTTTTCTATTTTTTTCGGAATTTTCTTTCCCGGGTCGAGTATGAACGGAATTTGGGACTAAAATTTTGTTTTCACTTTTTTGGCCTATCTCATCCCGTTTACGCTAAAAATAATGACGGTTTCATGTTTTATAAGTTTTTGAATTTTTTTACTATTTTTTTCGGAATATTCTTTCCTGGGTAGAGTATGAACGGAATTCGGGACTAAAATTTTGTTTTCACATTTTCAGCCTATCTCGTCCCCCGTTTTGTCTAAAAATAATGCCGAGAAGACGTTTTATAGATTTTTGAATTTTTTCACTATTTTTTTCTGAATTTTCTTGCCCTGGTCGAGTATGAACGGAATTCGGGACTAAAATTTTGAATTCATTTTTTCGGCCTATCTCATCCCGTTTTGGCTAAAAATAATGCCGGGAAAAGGTTTTATAAATTTTTGAATTTTTTCACTATTTTTTTCTGAATTATCTTGCCCGGGTCGAGTATGAACGGAATTCGGGAATAAAATTTTGATTTCAGTTTTTCGGCCTACCTCATCCCGTTTTGGATAAAAATATTGCCGGGAAGAGGTTTTATAATTTTTTGAATTTTTTTCTATTTTTTTCGGAATTTTCTTTCCCGGGTCGAGTATGAACGGAATTTGGGACTAAAATTTTGTTTTCACTTTTTCGGCCTATCTCATCCCGTTTAGGCTAAAAATAATGACGGTTTCATGTTTTATAAGTTTTTGAATTTTTTTACTATTTTTTCCGGATTATTCTTTACTGGGTAGAGTATGAACGGAATTCGGAACTAAAATTTTGTTTTCACTTTTTCGGCCTATCTCATCCCCCGTTTTGTCTAAAAATAATTCCAGGAAGAGGTTTTATAAATTTTTGAATTTTTTTACTATTTTTTTCGAAATTTTCTTTCCCGGGTCGAGTATAAACGGAATTTGGGACTAAAATTTTGAATTCATTTTTTCGGCCTATCTCATCCCGTTTTGGCTAAAAATAATGCCGGAAAAAGGTTTTATAAATTTTTGAATTTTTTCACTATTTTTTTCTGAATTATCTTGCCCGGGTCGAGTATGAACGGAATTCGGGAATAAAATTTTGATTTCAGTTTTTCGGCCTACCTCATCCCGTTTTGGATAAAAATATTGCCGGAAAGAGGTTTTATAATTTTTTGAATTTTTTTCTATTTTTTTCGGAATTTTCTTTCCCGGGTCGAGTATGAACGGAATTTGGGACTAAAATTTTGTTTTCACTTTTTTGGCCTATCTCATCCCGTTTAGGCTAAAAATAATGACGGTTTCATGTTTTATAAGTTTTTGAATTTTTTTACTATTTTTTTCGGATTATTCTTTCCTAGGTAGAGTATGAACGAAATTCGGAACTAAAATTTTGTTTTCACTTTTTCGGCCTATCTCATCCCCCGTTTTGTCTAAAAATAATTCCAGGAAGAGGTTTTATAAATTTTTGAATTTTTTCACAATTTTTTTCTGAATTTTCTTGCCCGGGTCGAGTATGAACGGAATTCGGGACTAAAATTTTGATTTCATTTTTTCGGCCTATCTCATCCAGTTTTGGTTAAAAATAATGCCGGGAAGAGGTTTTATAAGTTTTTGAATTTTTTCACTATTTTTTTCTGAATTTTCTTTCCCGGGTCGAGTATGAACGGAATTCGGGACTAAAATTTCAATTTCGGTTTTTCGGCCTATCTCCTCCCGTTTTGGATAAAAATAATGCCGGGAAGAGGTTTTATAATTTTTTGAATTTTTTTACTATGTCTTTCGGAATATTCTTTTCCGGGTCGAGTATGAACGGAATTCGGGACTAAAATTTTGATTTCAGTTTTTCGGCCTATCTCATCCCGTTTTGGATAAAAATAATTCCGGGAAGAGGTTTTATAATTTTTTGAATTTTTTTACTATTTTTTTCAGAATTTTCTTTCCCGGGTAGAATATAAACGGAAATCGGGACTAAAATTTTGATTTCAGTTTTTCGGCCTACCTCATCCCGTTTCGGATAAAAATATTGCCGGGAAGAGGTTTTATAATTTTTTGAATTTTTTTACTATTTTTATCGGAATTTTCTTTCCCGGGTCGAGTATGAACGGAATTTGGGACTAAAATTTTTTTTTCCCTTTTTCGGCCTATCCCATCTCGTTTAGGCTAAAAATAATGCCGGTTTCATGTTTTACAAGTTTTTGAATTTTTTTACTATTTTTTTCGGAATATTCTTTCCTGGGTAGAGTATGAACGGAATTCGGGACTAAAATTTTGTTTTCACATTTTCAGCCTATCTCGTCCCCCGTTTTGTCTAAAAATAATGCCGAGAAGACGTTTTATAGATTTTTGAATTTTTTCACTATTTTTTTCTGAATTTTCTTGCCCTGGTCGAGTATGAACGGAATTCGGGACTAAAATTTTGAATTCATTTTTTCGGCCTATCTCATCCCGTTTTGGCTAAAAATAATGCCGGGAAAAGGTTTTATAAATTTTTGAATTTTTTCACTATTTTTTTCTGAATTATCTTGCCCGGGTCGAGTATGAACGGAATTCGGGAATAAAATTTTGATTTCAGTTTTTCGGCCTACCTCATCCCGTTTTGGATAAAAATATTGCCGGGAAGAGGTTTTATAATTTTTTGAATTTTTTTCTATTTTTTTCGGAATTTTCTTTCCCGGGTCGAGTATGAACGGAATTTGGGACTAAAATTTTGTTTTCACTTTTTCAGCCTATCTCATCCCGTTTAGGCTAAATATAATGACGGTTTCATGTTTTATAAGTTTTTGAATTTTTTTACTATTTTTTCCGGATTATTCTTTACTGGGTAGAGTATGAACGGAATTCGGAACTAAAATTTTGTTTTCACTTTTTCGGCCTATCTCATCCCCCGTTTTGTCTAAAAATAATTCCAGGAAGAGGTTTTATAAATTTTTGAATTTTTTCACAATTTTTTTCTGAATTTTCTTGCCCGGGTCGAGTATGAACGGAATTCGGGACTAAAATTTTGATTTCATTTTTTCGGCCTATCTCATCCCGTTTTGGCTAAAAATAATGCCGGGAAGAGGTTTTATAAGTTTTTGAATTTTTTCACTATTTTTTTCTGAATTTTCTTTCCCGGGTCGAGTATGAACGGAATTCGGGACTAAAATTTTGATTTCATTTTTTCGGCCTATCTCATCCCGTTTTGGCTAAAAATAATGCCGGGAATAGGTTTTATAATTTTTTGAATATTTTTCCTATTTTTTTCAGAATTTTCTTTCCCGGGTCGAGTATGAACGGAATTCGGGACTAAAATTTTGATTTCAGTTTTTCGGCCTATCTCATCCGTTTTGGCTAAAAATAATGCCGGGAAAAGGTTTTATAAATTTTTGAATTTTTTCACTATTTTTTTCTGAATTATCTTGCCCGGGTCGAGTATGAACGGAATTCGGGAATAAAATTTTGATTTCAGTTTTTCGGCCTACCTCATCCCGTTTTGGATAAAAATATTGCCGGGAAGAGGTTTTATAATTTTTTGAATTTTTTTCTATTTTTTTCGGAATTTTCTTTCCCGGGTCGAGTATGAACGGAATTTGGGACTAAAATTTTGTTTTCACTTTTTCGGCCTATCTCATCCCGTTTAGGCTAAAAATAATGACGGTTTCATGTTTTATAAGTTTTTGAATTTTTTTACTATTTTTTCCGGATTATTCTTTTCTGGGTAGAGTATGAACGGAATTCGGAACTAAAATTTTGTTTTCACTTTTTCGGCCTATCTCATCCCCCGTTTTGTCTAAAAATAATTCCAGGAAGAGGTTTTATAAATTTTTGAATTTTTTCACAATTTTTTTCTGAATTTTCTTGCCCGGGTCGAGTATGAACGGAATTCGGGACTAAAATTTTGATTTCATTTTTTCGGCCTATCTCAATCCGTTTTGGCTAAAAATAATGCCGGGAAGAGGTTTTATAAGTTTTTGAATTTTTTCACTATTTTTTTCTGAATTTTCTTTCCCGGGTCGAGTATGAACGGAATTCGGGACTAAAATTTTGATTTCAGTTTTTCGGCCTACCTCATCCCGTTTTGGATAAAAATATTGCCGGGAAGAGGTTTTATAATTTTTTGAATTTTTTTCTATTTTTTTCGGAATTTTCTTTCCCGGGTCGAGTATGAACGGAATTTGGGACTAAAATTTTGTTTTCACTTTTTCGGCCTATCTCATCCCGTTTAGGCTAAAAATAATGACGGTTTCATGTTTTATAAGTTTTTGAATTTTTTTACTATTTTTTCCGGATTATTCTTTACTGGGTAGAGTATGAACGGAATTCGGAACTAAAATTTTGTTTTCACTTTTTCGGCCTATCTCATCCCCCGTTTTGTCTAAAAATAATTCCAGGAAGAGGTTTTATAAATTTTTGAATTTTTTCACAATTTTTTTCTGAATTTTCTTGCCCGGGTCGAGTATGAACGGAATTCGGGACTAAAATTTTGATTTCATTTTTTCGGCCTATCTCATCCCGTTTTGGCTAAAAATAATGCCGGGAAGAGGTTTTATAAGTTTTTGAATTTTTTCACTATTTTTTTCTGAATTTTCTTTCCCGGGTCGAGTATGAACGGAATTCGGGACTAAAATTTTGATTTCATTTTTTCGGCCTATCTCATCCCGTTTTGGCTAAAAATAATGCCGGGAATAGGTTTTATAATTTTTTGAATATTTTTCCTATTTTTTTCAGAATTTTCTTTCCCGGGTCGAGTATGAACGGAATTCGGGACTAAAATTTTGATTTCAGTTTTTCGGCCTATCTCATCCGTTTTGGCTAAAAATAATGCCGGGAAAAGGTTTTATAAATTTTTGAATTTTTTCACTATTTTTTTCTGAATTATCTTGCCCGGGTCGAGTATGAACGGAATTCGGGAATAAAATTTTGATTTCAGTTTTTCGGCCTACCTCATCCCGTTTTGGATAAAAATATTGCCGGGAAGAGGTTTTATAATTTTTTGAATTTTTTTCTATTTTTTTCGGAATTTTCTTTCCCGGGTCGAGTATGAACGGAATTTGGGACTAAAATTTTGTTTTCACTTTTTCGGCCTATCTCATCCCGTTTAGGCTAAAAATAATGACGGTTTCATGTTTTATAAGTTTTTGAATTTTTTTACTATTTTTTCCGGATTATTCTTTTCTGGGTAGAGTATGAACGGAATTCGGAACTAAAATTTTGTTTTCACTTTTTCGGCCTATCTCATCCCCCGTTTTGTCTAAAAATAATTCCAGGAAGAGGTTTTATAAATTTTTGAATTTTTTCACAATTTTTTTCTGAATTTTCTTGCCCGGGTCGAGTATGAACGGAATTCGGGACTAAAATTTTGATTTCATTTTTTCGGCCTATCTCAATCCGTTTTGGCTAAAAATAATGCCGGGAAGAGGTTTTATAAGTTTTTGAATTTTTTCACTATTTTTTTCTGAATTTTCTTTCCCGGGTCGAGTATGAACGGAATTCGGGACTAAAATTTTGATTTCAGTTTTTCGGCCTACCTCATCCCGTTTTGGATAAAAATATTGCCGGGAAGAGGTTTTATAATTTTTTGAATTTTTTTCTATTTTTTTCGGAATTTTCTTTCCCGGGTCGAGTATGAACGGAATTTGGGACTAAAATTTTGTTTTCACTTTTTCGGCCTATCTCATCCCGTTTAGGCTAAAAATAATGACGGTTTCATGTTTTATAAGTTTTTGAATTTTTTTACTATTTTTTCCGGATTATTCTTTACTGGGTAGAGTATGAACGGAATTCGGAACTAAAATTTTGTTTTCACTTTTTCGGCCTATCTCATCCGTTTTGGCTAAAAATAATGCCGGGAAAAGGTTTTATAAATTTTTGAATTTTTTCACTATTTTTTTCTGAATTATCTTGCCCGGGTCGAGTATGAACGGAATTCGGGAATAAAATTTTGATTTCAGTTTTTCGGCCTACCTCATCCCGTTTTGGATAAAAATATTGCCGGAAAGAGGTTTTATAATTTTTTGAATTTTTTTCTATTTTTTTCGGAATTTTCTTTCCCGGGTCGACTATGAACGGAATTTGGGACTAAAATTTTGTTTTCACTTTTTTGGCCTATCTCATCCCGTTTACGCTAAAAATAATGACGGTTTCATGTTTTATAAGTTTTTGAATTTTTTTACTATTTTTTTCGGAATATTCTTTCCTGGGTAGAGTATGAACGGAATTCGGGACTAAAATTTTGTTTTCACATTTTCAGCCTATCTCGTCCCCCGTTTTGTCTAAAAATAATGCCGAGAAGACGTTTTATAGATTTTTGAATTTTTTCACTATTTTTTTCTGAATTTTCTTGCCCTGGTCGAGTATGAACGGAATTCGGGACTAAAATTTTGAATTCATTTTTTCGGCCTATCTCATCCCGTTTTGGCTAAAAATAATGTCGGGAAAAGGTTTTATAAATTTTTGAATTTTTTCACTATTTTTTTCTGAATTATCTTGCCCGGGTCGAGTATGAACGGAATTCGGGAATAAAATTTTGATTTCCGTTTTTCGGCCTACCTCATCCCGTTTTGGATAAAAATATTGCCGGGAAGAGGTTTTATAATTTTTTGAATTTTTTTCTATTTTTTTCGGAATTTTCTTTCCCGGATCGAGTATGAACGGAATTTGGGACTAAAATTTTGTTTTCACTTTTTTGGCCTATCTCATCCCGTTTAGGCTAAAAATAATGACGGTTTCATGTTTTATAAGTTTTTGAATTTTTTTACTATTTTTTTCGGATTATTCTTTCCTGGGTAGAGTATGAACGAAATTCGGAACTAAAATTTTGTTTTCACTTTTTCGGCCTATCTCATCCCCCGTTTTGTCTAAAAATAATTCCAGGAAGAGGTTATATAATTTTTTGAATTTTTTTACTATTTTTTGCTCAATTTTCTTGCCCGGGTCGAGTATGAACGGAATTCGGGACTACAATTTTGATTTCAGTTTTTCGGCCTATCTCATCCCGTTTTGGATAGAAATAATGCCGGGAAGAGGTTTTATAATTTTTTTAATTTTTTTACTATTTTTTTCGGAATTTTCTTTCCGGGGTCGAGTATAAACGGAATTTGGGACTAAAATTTTGAATTCATTTTTTCGGCCTATCTCATCCCGTTTTGGCTAAAAATAATGCCGGGAAAAGGTTTTATAAATTTTTGAATTTTTTCACTATTTTTTTCTGAATTATCTTGCACGGGTCGAGTATGAACGGAATTCGGGAATAAAATTTTGATTTCAGTTTTTCGGCCTCTCTCATCCCGTTTTGGATAAAAATAATTCCGGGAAGAGGTTTTATAATTTTTTGAATTTTTTTACTATTTTTTTCAGAATTTTCTTTCCCGGGTAGAATATGAACGGAAATCGGGACTAAAATTTTGATTTCAGTTTTTTGGCCTACCTCATCCCGTTTTGGATAAAAATATTGCCGGGAAGAGGTTTTATAATTTTTTGAATTTTTTTACTATTTTTTTCGGAATTTTCTTTCCCGGGTCGAGTATGAACGGAATTTGGGACTAAAATTTTGTTTTCACTTTTTCGGCCTATCTCATCCCGTTTAGGCTAAAAACAATGACGGTTTCATGTTTTATAATTTTTTGATTTTTTTTACTATATTTTTCGGAATATTATTTCCTGGGTAGAGTATGAACGGAATTCGGGACTAAAACTTTTTTTTCACTTTTTCGGCCTATCTCATCCAGTTTTGGTTAAAAATAATGCCGGGAAGAGGTTTTATAAGTTTTTGAATTTTTTCACTATTTTGTTCTGAATTTTCTTTCCCGGGTCGAGTATGAACGGAATTCGGGACTAAAATTTCAATTTCGGTTTTTCGGCCTATCTCCTCCCGTTTTGGATAAAAATAATGCCGGGAAGAGGTTTTATAATTTTTTGAATTTTTTTACTATGTCTTTCGGAATATTCTTTTCCGGGTCGAGTATGAACGGAATTCGGGACTAAAATTTTGATTTCAGTTTTTCGGCCTATCTCATCCCGTTTTGGATAAAAATAATTCCGGAAAGAGGTTTTATAATTTTTTGAATTTTTTTACTATTTTTTTCAGAATTTTCTTTCCCGGGTAGAATATAAACGGAAATCGGGACTAAAATTTTGATTTCAGTTTTTCGGCCTACCTCATCCCGTTTCGGATAAAAATATTGCCGGGAAGAGGTTTTATAATTTTTTGAATTTTTTTACTATTTTTATCGGAATTTTCTTTCCCGGGTCGAGTATGAACGGAATTTGGGACTAAAATTTTTTTTTCCCTTTTTCGGCCTATCCCATCTCGTTTAGGCTAAAAATAATGCCGGTTTCATGTTTTACAAGTTTTTGAATTTTTTTACTATTTTTTTCGGAATATTCTTTCCTGGGTAGAGTATGAACGGAATTCGGGACTAAAATTTTGTTTTCACATTTTCAGCCTATCTCGTCCCCCGTTTTGTCTAAAAATAATGCCGAGAAGACGTTTTATAGATTTTTGAATTTTTTCACTATTTTTTTCTGAATTTTCTTGCCCTGGTCGAGTATGAACGGAATTCGGGACTAAAATTTTGAATTCATTTTTTCGGCCTATCTCATCCCGTTTTGGCTAAAAATAATGCCGGGAAAAGGTTTTATAAATTTTTGAATTTTTTCACTATTTTTTTCTGAATTATCTTGCCCGGGTCGAGTATGAACGGAATTCGGGAATAAAATTTTGATTTCAGTTTTTCGGCCTACCTCATCCCGTTTTGGATAAAAATATTGCCGGGAAGAGGTTTTATAATTTTTTGAATTTTTTTCTATTTTTTTCGGAATTTTCTTTCCCGGGTCGAGTATGAACGGAATTTGGGACTAAAATTTTGTTTTCACTTTTTCAGCCTATCTCATCCCGTTTAGGCTAAATATAATGACGGTTTCATGTTTTATAAGTTTTTGAATTTTTTTACTATTTTTTCCGGATTATTCTTTACTGGGTAGAGTATGAACGGAATTCGGAACTAAAATTTTGTTTTCACTTTTTCGGCCTATCTCATCCCCCGTTTTGTCTAAAAATAATTCCAGGAAGAGGTTTTATAAATTTTTGAATTTTTTCACAATTTTTTTCTGAATTTTCTTGCCCGGGTCGAGTATGAACGGAATTCGGGACTAAAATTTTGATTTCATTTTTTCGGCCTATCTCATCCCGTTTTGGCTAAAAATAATGCCGGGAAGAGGTTTTATAAGTTTTTGAATTTTTTCACTATTTTTTTCTGAATTTTCTTTCCCGGGTCGAGTATGAACGGAATTCGGGACTAAAATTTTGATTTCATTTTTTCGGCCTATCTCATCCCGTTTTGGCTAAAAATAATGCCGGGAATAGGTTTTATAATTTTTTGAATATTTTTCCTATTTTTTTCAGAATTTTCTTTCCCGGGTCGAGTATGAACGGAATTCGGGACTAAAATTTTGATTTCAGTTTTTCGGCCTATCTCATCCGTTTTGACTAAAAATAATGCCGGGAAAAGGTTTTATAAATTTTTGAATTTTTTCACTATTTTTTTCTGAATTATCTTGCCCGGGTCGAGTATGAACGGAATTCGGGAATAAAATTTTGATTTCAGTTTTTCGGCCTACCTCATCCCGTTTTGGATAAAAATATTGCCGGGAAGAGGTTTTATAATTTTTTGAATTTTTTTCTATTTTTTTCGGAATTTTCTTTCCCGGGTCGAGTATGAACGGAATTTGGGACTAAAATTTTGTTTTCACTTTTTCGGCCTATCTCATCCCGTTTAGGCTAAAAATAATGACGGTTTCATGTTTTATAAGTTTTTGAATTTTTTTACTATTTTTTCCGGATTATTCTTTACTGGGTAGAGTATGAACGGAATTCGGAACTAAAATTTTGTTTTCACTTTTTCGGCCTATCTCATCCCCCGTTTTGTCTAAAAATAATTCCAGGAAGAGGTTTTATAAATTTTTGAATTTTTTCACAATTTTTTTCTGAATTTTCTTGCCCGGGTCGAGTATGAACGGAATTCGGGACTAAAATTTTGATTTCATTTTTTCGGCCTATCTCATCCCGTTTTGGCTAAAAATAATGCCGGGAAGAGGTTTTATAAGTTTTTGAATTTTTTCACTATTTTTTTCTGAATTTTCTTTCCCGGGTCGAGTATGAACGGAATTCGGGACTAAAATTTTGATTTCATTTTTTCGGCCTATCTCATCCCGTTTTGGCTAAAAATAATGCCGGGAATAGGTTTTATAATTTTTTGAATATTTTTCCTATTTTTTTCAGAATTTTCTTTCCCGGGTCGAGTATGAACGGAATTCGGGACTAAAATTTTGATTTCAGTTTTTCGGCCTATCTCATCCGTTTTGGCTAAAAATAATGCCGGGAAAAGGTTTTATAAATTTTTGAATTTTTTCACTATTTTTTTCTGAATTATCTTGCCCGGGTCGAGTATGAACGGAATTCGGGAATAAAATTTTGATTTCAGTTTTTCGGCCTACCTCATCCCGTTTTGGATAAAAATATTGCCGGAAAGAGGTTTTATAATTTTTTGAATTTTTTTCTATTTTTTTCGGAATTTTCTTTCCCGGGTCGACTATGAACGGAATTTGGGACTAAAATTTTGTTTTCACTTTTTTGGCCTATCTCATCCCGTTTACGCTAAAAATAATGACGGTTTCATGTTTTATAAGTTTTTGAATTTTTTTACTATTTTTTTCGGAATATTCTTTCCTGGGTAGAGTATGAACGGAATTCGGGACTAAAATTTTGTTTTCACATTTTCAGCCTATCTCGTCCCCCGTTTTGTCTAAAAATAATGCCGAGAAGATGTTTTATAGATTTTTGAATTTTTTCACTATTTTTTTCTGAATTTTCTTGCCCTGGTCGAGTATGAACGGAATTCGGGACTAAAATTTTGAATTCATTTTTTCGGCCTATCTCATCCCGTTTTGGCTAAAAATAATGTCGGGAAAAGGTTTTATAAATTTTTGAATTTTTTCACTATTTTTTTCTGAATTATCTTGCCCGGGTCGAGTATGAACGGAATTCGGGAATAAAATTTTGATTTCCGTTTTTCGGCCTACCTCATCCCGTTTTGGATAAAAATATTGCCGGGAAGAGGTTTTATAATTTTTTGAATTTTTTTCTATTTTTTTCGGAATTTTCTTTCCCGGGTCGAGTATGAACGGAATTTGGGACTAAAATTTTGTTTTCACTTTTTTGGCCTATCTCATCCCGTTTAGGCTAAAAATAATGACGGTTTCATGTTTTATAAGTTTTTGAATTTTTTTACTATTTTTTTCGGATTATTCTTTCCTGGGTAGAGTATGAACGAAATTCGGAACTAAAATTTTGTTTTCACTTTTTCGGCCTATCTCATCCCCCGTTTTGTCTAAAAATAATTCCAGGAAGAGGTTATATAATTTTTTGAATTTTTTTACTATTTTTTGCTCAATTTTCTTGCCCGGGTCGAGTATGAACGGAATTCGGGACTACAATTTTGATTTCAGTTTTTCGGCCTATCTCATCCCGTTTTGGATAGAAATAATGCCGGGAAGAGGTTTTATAATTTTTTTAATTTTTTTACTATTTTTTTCGGAATTTTCTTTCCGGGGTCGAGTATAAACGGAATTTGGGACTAAAATTTTGAATTCATTTTTTCGGCCTATCTCATCCCGTTTTGGCTAAAAATAATGCCGGGAAAAGGTTTTATAAATTTTTGAATTTTTTCACTATTTTTTTCTGAATTATCTTGCCCGGGTCGAGTATGAACGGAATTCGGGAATAAAATTTTGATTTCAGTTTTTCGGCCTCTCTCATCCCGTTTTGGATAAAAATAATTCCGGGAAGAGGTTTTATAATTTTTTGAATTTTTTTACTATTTTTTTCAGAATTTTCTTTCCCGGGTAGAATATGAACGGAAATCGGGACTAAAATTTTGATTTCAGTTTTTTGGCCTACCTCATCCCGTTTTGGATAAAAATATTGCCGGGAAGAGGTTTTATAATTTTTTGAATTTTTTTACTATTTTTTTCGGAATTTTCTTTCCCGGGTCGAGTATGAACGGAATTTGGGACTAAAATTTTGTTTTCACTTTTTCGGCCTATCTCATCCCGTTTAGGCTAAAAACAATGACGGTTTCATGTTTTATAATTTTTTGATTTTTTTTACTATATTTTTCGGAATATTATTTCCTGGGTAGAGTATGAACGGAATTCGGGACTAAAACTTTTTTTTCACTTTTTCGGCCTATCTCATCCAGTTTTGGTTAAAAATAATGCCGGGAAGAGGTTTTATAAGTTTTTGAATTTTTTCACTATTTTGTTCTGAATTTTCTTTCCCGGGTCGAGTATGAACGGAATTCGGGACTAAAATTTCAATTTCGGTTTTTCGGCCTATCTCCTCCCGTTTTGGATAAAAATAATGCCGGGAAGAGGTTTTATAATTTTTTGAATTTTTTTACTATGTCTTTCGGAATATTCTTTTCCGGGTCGAGTATGAACGGAATTCGGGACTAAAATTTTGATTTCAGTTTTTCGGCCTATCTCATCCCGTTTTGGATAAAAATAATTCCGGAAAGAGGTTTTATAATTTTTTGAATTTTTTTACTATTTTTTTCAGAATTTTCTTTCCCGGGTAGAATATAAACGGAAATCGGGACTAAAATTTTGATTTCAGTTTTTCGGCCTACCTCATCCCGTTTCGGATAAAAATATTGCCGGGAAGAGGTTTTATAATTTTTTGAATTTTTTTACTATTTTTATCGGAATTTTCTTTCCCGGGTCGAGTATGAACGGAATTTGGGACTAAAATTTTTTTTTCCCTTTTTCGGCCTATCCCATCTCGTTTAGGCTAAAAATAATGCCGGTTTCATGTTTTACAAGTTTTTGAATTTTTTTACTATTTTTTTCGGAATATTCTTTCCTGGGTAGAGTATGAACGGAATTCGGGACTAAAATTTTGTTTTCACATTTTCAGCCTATCTCGTCCCCCGTTTTGTCTAAAAATAATGCCGAGAAGACGTTTTATAGATTTTTGAATTTTTTCACTATTTTTTTCTGAATTTTCTTGCCCTGGTCGAGTATGAACGGAATTCGGGACTAAAATTTTGAATTCATTTTTTCGGCCTATCTCATCCCGTTTTGGCTAAAAATAATGCCGGGAAAAGGTTTTATAAATTTTTGAATTTTTTCACTATTTTTTTCTGAATTATCTTGCCCGGGTC
This sequence comes from Quercus berberidifolia, assembly GCA_028535905.1. Taxonomy (NCBI): domain Eukaryota; kingdom Viridiplantae; phylum Streptophyta; class Magnoliopsida; order Fagales; family Fagaceae; genus Quercus; species Quercus berberidifolia. The sequence continues at coordinate 43,509,729 of JAPQVW010000001.1, forward strand.
GAGTATGAACGGAATTCGGGAATAAAATTTTGATTTCAGTTTTTCGGCCTACCTCATCCCGTTTTGGATAAAAATATTGCCGGGAAGAGGTTTTATAATTTTTTGAATTTTTTTCTATTTTTTTCGGAATTTTCTTTCCCGGGTCGAGTATGAACGGAATTTGGGACTAAAATTTTGTTTTCACTTTTTCAGCCTATCTCATCCCGTTTAGGCTAAATATAATGACGGTTTCATGTTTTATAAGTTTTTGAATTTTTTTACTATTTTTTCCGGATTATTCTTTACTGGGTAGAGTATGAACGGAATTCGGAACTAAAATTTTGTTTTCACTTTTTCGGCCTATCTCATCCCCCGTTTTGTCTAAAAATAATTCCAGGAAGAGGTTTTATAAATTTTTGAATTTTTTCACAATTTTTTTCTGAATTTTCTTGCCCGGGTCGAGTATGAACGGAATTCGGGACTAAAATTTTGATTTCATTTTTTCGGCCTATCTCATCCCGTTTTGGCTAAAAATAATGCCGGGAAGAGGTTTTATAAGTTTTTGAATTTTTTCACTATTTTTTTCTGAATTTTCTTTCCCGGGTCGAGTATGAACGGAATTCGGGACTAAAATTTTGATTTCATTTTTTCGGCCTATCTCATCCCGTTTTGGCTAAAAATAATGCCGGGAATAGGTTTTATAATTTTTTGAATATTTTTCCTATTTTTTTCAGAATTTTCTTTCCCGGGTCGAGTATGAACGGAATTCGGGACTAAAATTTTGATTTCAGTTTTTCGGCCTATCTCATCCGTTTTGACTAAAAATAATGCCGGGAAAAGGTTTTATAAATTTTTGAATTTTTTCACTATTTTTTTCTGAATTATCTTGCCCGGGTCGAGTATGAACGGAATTCGGGAATAAAATTTTGATTTCAGTTTTTCGGCCTACCTCATCCCGTTTTGGATAAAAATATTGCCGGGAAGAGGTTTTATAATTTTTTGAATTTTTTTCTATTTTTTTCGGAATTTTCTTTCCCGGGTCGAGTATGAACGGAATTTGGGACTAAAATTTTGTTTTCACTTTTTCGGCCTATCTCATCCCGTTTAGGCTAAAAATAATGACGGTTTCATGTTTTATAAGTTTTTGAATTTTTTTACTATTTTTTCCGGATTATTCTTTACTGGGTAGAGTATGAACGGAATTCGGAACTAAAATTTTGTTTTCACTTTTTCGGCCTATCTCATCCCCCGTTTTGTCTAAAAATAATTCCAGGAAGAGGTTTTATAAATTTTTGAATTTTTTCACAATTTTTTTCTGAATTTTCTTGCCCGGGTCGAGTATGAACGGAATTCGGGACTAAAATTTTGATTTCATTTTTTCGGCCTATCTCATCCCGTTTTGGCTAAAAATAATGCCGGGAAGAGGTTTTATAAGTTTTTGAATTTTTTCACTATTTTTTTCTGAATTTTCTTTCCCGGGTCGAGTATGAACGGAATTCGGGACTAAAATTTTGATTTCATTTTTTCGGCCTATCTCATCCCGTTTTGGCTAAAAATAATGCCGGGAATAGGTTTTATAATTTTTTGAATATTTTTCCTATTTTTTTCAGAATTTTCTTTCCCGGGTCGAGTATGAACGGAATTCGGGACTAAAATTTTGATTTCAGTTTTTCGGCCTATCTCATCCGTTTTGGCTAAAAATAATGCCGGGAAAAGGTTTTATAAATTTTTGAATTTTTTCACTATTTTTTTCTGAATTATCTTGCCCGGGTCGAGTATGAACGGAATTCGGGAATAAAATTTTGATTTCAGTTTTTCGGCCTACCTCATCCCGTTTTGGATAAAAATATTGCCGGAAAGAGGTTTTATAATTTTTTGAATTTTTTTCTATTTTTTTCGGAATTTTCTTTCCCGGGTCGACTATGAACGGAATTTGGGACTAAAATTTTGTTTTCACTTTTTTGGCCTATCTCATCCCGTTTACGCTAAAAATAATGACGGTTTCATGTTTTATAAGTTTTTGAATTTTTTTACTATTTTTTTCGGAATATTCTTTCCTGGGTAGAGTATGAACGGAATTCGGGACTAAAATTTTGTTTTCACATTTTCAGCCTATCTCGTCCCCCGTTTTGTCTAAAAATAATGCCGAGAAGATGTTTTATAGATTTTTGAATTTTTTCACTATTTTTTTCTGAATTTTCTTGCCCTGGTCGAGTATGAACGGAATTCGGGACTAAAATTTTGAATTCATTTTTTCGGCCTATCTCATCCCGTTTTGGCTAAAAATAATGTCGGGAAAAGGTTTTATAAATTTTTGAATTTTTTCACTATTTTTTTCTGAATTATCTTGCCCGGGTCGAGTATGAACGGAATTCGGGAATAAAATTTTGATTTCCGTTTTTCGGCCTACCTCATCCCGTTTTGGATAAAAATATTGCCGGGAAGAGGTTTTATAATTTTTTGAATTTTTTTCTATTTTTTTCGGAATTTTCTTTCCCGGGTCGAGTATGAACGGAATTTGGGACTAAAATTTTGTTTTCACTTTTTTGGCCTATCTCATCCCGTTTAGGCTAAAAATAATGACGGTTTCATGTTTTATAAGTTTTTGAATTTTTTTACTATTTTTTTCGGATTATTCTTTCCTGGGTAGAGTATGAACGAAATTCGGAACTAAAATTTTGTTTTCACTTTTTCGGCCTATCTCATCCCCCGTTTTGTCTAAAAATAATTCCAGGAAGAGGTTATATAATTTTTTGAATTTTTTTACTATTTTTTGCTCAATTTTCTTGCCCGGGTCGAGTATGAACGGAATTCGGGACTACAATTTTGATTTCAGTTTTTCGGCCTATCTCATCCCGTTTTGGATAGAAATAATGCCGGGAAGAGGTTTTATAATTTTTTTAATTTTTTTACTATTTTTTCGGAATTTTCTTTCCGGGGTCGAGTATAAACGGAATTTGGGACTAAAATTTTGAATTCATTTTTTCGGCCTATCTCATCCCGTTTTGGCTAAAAATAATGCCGGGAAAAGGTTTTATAAATTTTTGAATTTTTTCACTATTTTTTTCTGAATTATCTTGCCCGGGTCGAGTATGAACGGAATTCGGGAATAAAATTTTGATTTCAGTTTTTCGGCCTCTCTCATCCCGTTTTGGATAAAAATAATTCCGGGAAGAGGTTTTATAATTTTTTGAATTTTTTTACTATTTTTTTCAGAATTTTCTTTCCCGGGTAGAATATGAACGGAAATCGGGACTAAAATTTTGATTTCAGTTTTTTGGCCTACCTCATCCCGTTTTGGATAAAAATATTGCCGGGAAGAGGTTTTATAATTTTTTGAATTTTTTTACTATTTTTTCGGAATTTTCTTTCCCGGGTCGAGTATGAACGGAATTTGGGACTAAAATTTTGTTTTCACTTTTTCGGCCTATCTCATCCCGTTTAGGCTAAAAACAATGACGGTTTCATGTTTTATAATTTTTTGATTTTTTTTACTATATTTTTCGGAATATTATTTCCTGGGTAGAGTATGAACGGAATTCGGGACTAAAACTTTTTTTTCACTTTTTCGGCCTATCTCATCCAGTTTTGGTTAAAAATAATGCCGGGAAGAGGTTTTATAAGTTTTTGAATTTTTTCACTATTTTGTTCTGAATTTTCTTTCCCGGGTCGAGTATGAACGGAATTCGGGACTAAAATTTCAATTTCGGTTTTTCGGCCTATCTCCTCCCGTTTTGGATAAAAATAATGCCGGGAAGAGGTTTTATAATTTTTTGAATTTTTTTACTATGTCTTTCGGAATATTCTTTTCCGGGTCGAGTATGAACGGAATTCGGGACTAAAATTTTGATTTCAGTTTTTCGGCCTATCTCATCCCGTTTTGGATAAAAATAATTCCGGAAAGAGGTTTTATAATTTTTTGAATTTTTTTACTATTTTTTTCAGAATTTTCTTTCCCGGGTAGAATATAAACGGAAATCGGGACTAAAATTTTGATTTCAGTTTTTCGGCCTACCTCATCCCGTTTCGGATAAAAATATTGCCGGGAAGAGGTTTTATAATTTTTGAATTTTTTTACTATTTTTATCGGAATTTTCTTTCCCGGGTCGAGTATGAACGGAATTTGGGACTAAAATTTTTTTTTCCTTTTTCGGCCTATCCCATCTCGTTTAGGCTAAAAATAATGCGGTTTCATGTTTTACAAGTTTTTGAATTTTTTTACTATTTTTTTCGGAATATTCTTTCCTGGGTAGAGTATGAACGGAATTCGGGACTAAAATTTTGTTTTCACATTTTCAGCCTATCTCGTCCCCCGTTTTGTCTAAAAATAATGCCGAGAAGACGTTTTATAGATTTTTGAATTTTTTCACTATTTTTTTCTGAATTTTCTTGCCCTGGTCGAGTATGAACGGAATTCGGGACTAAAATTTTGAATTCATTTTTTCGGCCTATCTCATCCCGTTTTGGCTAAAAATAATGCCGGGAAAAGGTTTTATAAATTTTTGAATTTTTTCACTATTTTTTTCTGAATTATCTTGCCCGGGTCGAGTATGAACGGAATTCGGGAATAAAATTTTGATTTCAGTTTTTCGGCCTACCTCATCCCGTTTTGGATAAAAATATTGCCGGGAAGAGGTTTTATAATTTTTTGAATTTTTTTCTATTTTTTTCGGAATTTTCTTTCCCGGGTCGAGTATGAACGGAATTTGGGACTAAAATTTTGTTTTCACTTTTTCAGCCTATCTCATCCCGTTTAGGCTAAATATAATGACGGTTTCATGTTTTATAAGTTTTTGAATTTTTTTACTATTTTTTCCGGATTATTCTTTACTGGGTAGAGTATGAACGGAATTCGGAACTAAAATTTTTGTTTTCACTTTTTCGGCCTATCTCATCCCCCGTTTTGTCTAAAAATAATTCCAGGAAGAGGTTTTATAAATTTTTGAATTTTTTCACAATTTTTTTCTGAATTTTCTTGCCCGGGTCGAGTATGAACGGAATTCGGGACTAAAATTTTGATTTCATTTTTTCGGCCTATCTCATCCCGTTTTGGCTAAAAATAATGCCGGGAAGAGGTTTTATAAGTTTTTGAATTTTTTCACTATTTTTTTCTGAATTTTCTTTCCCGGGTCGAGTATGAACGGAATTCGGGACTAAAATTTTGATTTCATTTTTTCGGCCTATCTCATCCCGTTTTGGCTAAAAATAATGCCGGGAATAGGTTTTATAATTTTTTGAATATTTTTCCTATTTTTTTCAGAATTTTCTTTCCCGGGTCGAGTATGAACGGAATTCGGGACTAAAATTTTGATTTCAGTTTTTCGGCCTATCTCATCCGTTTTGACTAAAAATAATGCCGGGAAAAGGTTTTATAAATTTTTGAATTTTTTCACTATTTTTTTCTGAATTATCTTGCCCGGGTCGAGTATGAACGGAATTCGGGAATAAAATTTTGATTTCAGTTTTTCGGCCTACCTCATCCCGTTTTGGATAAAAATATTGCCGGGAAGAGGTTTTATAATTTTTTGAATTTTTTTCTATTTTTTCGGAATTTTCTTTCCCGGGTCGAGTATGAACGGAATTTGGGACTAAAATTTTGTTTTCACTTTTTCGGCCTATCTCATCCCGTTTAGGCTAAAAATAATGACGGTTTCATGTTTTATAAGTTTTTGAATTTTTTTACTATTTTTCCGGATTATTCTTTACTGGGTAGAGTATGAACGGAATTCGGAACTAAAATTTTGTTTTCACTTTTTCGGCCTATCTCATCCCCCGTTTTGTCTAAAAATAATTCCAGGAAGAGGTTTTATAAATTTTTGAATTTTTTCACAATTTTTTCTGAATTTTCTTGCCCGGGTCGAGTATGAACGGAATTCGGGACTAAAATTTTGATTTCATTTTTTCGGCCTATCTCATCCCGTTTTGGCTAAAAATAATGCCGGGAAGAGGTTTTATAAGTTTTTGAATTTTTTCACTATTTTTTTCTGAATTTTCTTTCCCGGGTCGAGTATGAACGGAATTCGGGACTAAAATTTTGATT